>OY759264.1:15424141-15591641 GCA_963662155.1 Lamellibrachia columna | reverse complement strand
AGTTAGACTAAAATAAGTAAAGTTCTTATTTGACAGTTTCGATGAGTTTCGTGTGTTATCTGTGTGTGTGTGTGCACCTCGACGATTTCAAAGCTCCCGCTATACTTACATCACACACAAACTCGTTGTGCGCATGCGCTAGCAAAGCCGCGGGCATTTCCGGAGTTTTCGTGTCGTGGAAGCAATTACTCGGCAACAGTTACACGTGAGTATTCTACAGTCTGACGTTATATATTCACTATTTTTAAAGCCTCTGTACTTTTCTATAAGATTGAGGAATTTTGTAGTGTAAATGTAGTCTGGCAAAAGCATACATTCATTTAGTATATTGTGTTTTTGCGGTCCAAATAGTGCAACCGCGGTGAGCGAAAATATAAGCCGCTAGCGTTTACTGAAGAAGACGGTAATGTGTCGCGGCGCTTTAAGAGATATGATCACTTCCGTCTTGCAATTGAAAATCTTTTAATCGTCCAATAGTCAATAAAGGTTAGTTAACATTTTATTTCTGGCCTAAAGCTAAGACATCACATGCGATGTAATTTTAGAGGAAACAAGACTCCTCTTTATGACTCATATTTTTCTCTTGTACAGCTTATTTTAATACGATTTTCCTTACACACACACACACACACACACACACATATATATATATATATATATATATATATATATATATATATATATATATAATGTGTGTGTAAGGAAAAGCGTATTAAAAATGTATAAGCTGTACAAAATATTTTATTTTCCCAATCATGCATATTTAAAATCTAAATATGCATGTCACTTGGTGAATCACTATGTCTATGGAGTGATCTTAGGAATCATTTCTACTTTTATGTACATTTACTAGACTCAGTACTAAGGTATATGTTTCAGGATGCATTACTGTTGCAATTCTGTAAGTAATAAATTTTAGCGACCATCAATATATTCAGTTACAGCATTAAATCTGTTTCTGCATTTCCCGTGTATGTGATGCCACATTAAACGGTAGCATATCTAATAAGAATGTACGTAATGATTTGTGTTTGACGTACGTGGTTTGATCTTCTTTAATCTAGTGGCAACATGAGGCGAAGGCGCCAAAAGCGGCAGACACCTCTCCAGGAGGCGGAGAAATGCTGCACAACAGGCGTCAATGTTTTGCAGCATTTCACTGTTGAATACATTGATTCTGAAATTGGTATGTACAGCAGCCTAGAAAAGCATGCTGACACAAACATATTGATTTACATTGTTTAATTATAACTTTTTGCTTATTTTTAAAACATTCACTTGTATTATTTTGTTTTTATTATGTTTGGCTGGTGTCACATGGCACAAGATTGAAGTTTATAAAGGCTGCACTGCTATTCACAATGTTATTACAGGTGTTTTAGTTTTACATTGATCTGATACTTTTTAATGCTGCATATCAGTACTCTTGACGCAATATGATATCTGGGTACTAGTATGTGATTCATGAGACATTGAGAGTGATTTATTCAAACAGTGCGCTTATAGAATGTATGCGAAACTGAAATATCAGACGCAACACCTGTTTTACACTTGTGGATTATTTAAATAACAACAAAGTATTTTAAACCTACATGATAACTGTTGAAACATTAGTACCATAAATTATAAATGAATGGCAAAATATAGAAAGACTGGACTACCGGAGGTAACCTTTACAAAGGCATTATGTGGTATATCTTGTTCTTATTTTCTAGTTCATGGTGTTTTCGCAAAACGCAACTTTGACAAAGGAGACTTTCTTCTACACTATCAAGGAGAACTTCTTTCATACAAGAAAGCTTTAAGCCAAGAGAAGATGTATTCTGCAGAAGAGCGAGCATTCATGTACTACTTCAAGAACAGTCAGAGTGGGTGTACAATGTGGTGAGCTTGCCTTTTCACTGTAAAAATATGCCCCTCATGGACCAGTGTATGTTTGTAAATACCTAAGCATTCTGAGACATTTTTATACTATGAGAAATATATATGTTATGATATATACATGAATGCTAGAATATATGTTGATGAATATCTTAGCTGCTTCCAACTATGCATTAAAGTATAGCTTATGTAAATGTTCTGGAAAGTTTATGGAGTTGAATATAATGGTCAACAGTTTATAATAGGATATATGTAATGACAACTCTCCAAGTATTTGTCCATGTAAATGCCTAATACTACATATTTTTCAGTGTTGATGCAGCTCTTGATCCGTTCGATTTGAACATTACAAGAATGGTTAATCATGCATCCAGTCCTCCACTTCAGAACTGTAACATGGTAATTGTGATGTGTCCATCTGGCTGCCCAAACCTATGTCTCTTTGCATCAAGAGACATTCGTGCTGCCGAGGAACTGCGCTATGATTATGGAGGTGGACGCTCTCCACGGCAAAAAAAGACTGAAACAAGAATTTCAACTGGAAAACGACATCAATCAACTTACGATGATGATTCTGTTGTATCAAATAGTTACTCTAGTGCCATATATCACGATGAATCAGATGAGGATTACAATCCTTTAGAAGACGAAAGTGCATCAGTTGACTTGGAGGGCAGCGGAGATACATCAGAAATAGAAGAAGATCATTGTGAAAGTAGGTTGTCAGATGAATTGTCTGAAGTTTTTCCCATGTATAATAAGGCCAGCAGTAGTACGGAAACAATCACTGGATGCCACTCAGTTAGTAGCAGTACATCAGTTCACCAGGAAGACAAACTCTACGTGCAGCAGTCTGTGGTGGGTGGTGAAAAACGACAGCTGAAGAACCACAGTTGTCTATATTGTGAAAAGCAAATTTCCAAAATGGCAAGACATTTGGAACAAGTACATGCAGATGAGTTGGAAGTAGCAAAAGTGCTAAATCTTACTAAAAAATCAAAAGAAAGAAGGGCAGCTTGGGCAGCCTTAGTTAACAAAGGTGACTTTAATCACAATTACAGCGTAAAAAACAAAACAGAGCCTTCAAGGGAAGTTCAGAAATCTCTCAAAGTTTGAAGTTCATTTGTGTAAAAGTCATACCAGAGTAGAAACCAAAGGCAAACGAGGAAGGCGAGTTCCTGTGTTTCTAACCCGGCGTATGCTGGCAGCAATACAGGCTCTGATCATGAAAAGAGAACTTGCTGGAGTTCAGTCTGATTTCCTGTTTGCTAGACCCGGTGTCGCAGCTATGCCGTACAGAGGGCATGATTGTCTTCGAAGGTATGCTAAAGAATGTGGTGCAAATCGCCCAGAACTTATGACGTCAACAAATCTGCGCAAACAACTGGCAACAGTCAAGACATCCTCGCCAACTTTCTGGGCCACGACATCAGGATCCATCGCTCCTTCTACAGACTGCCTGACAACCTTCTTGAAGCAGCCAAGGTTACAAAGGTGCTTCATGCGGTTAACGAAGGGGAGATTGCAAAGTGGAAAGATAAAGACTTCGATGAAATAGACTTTGACCCAGAGGGTTAGTTTATAGTTTTTACTGGAAAAGTTACTGTTTTATTTAGATGGCATAGAAAAGTTAATAATTTATGAAGGGGAGATTGCAAAGTGAAAAGATAAAAACTTCAATGAAATAAGTGAAAAGATAAAGACTTTGACCCAGAGGCCTTATTTTATTTACTGAAAAAAGTTACTGTTCTGTTAAGATGGTTTAGGGAAGTTATAATTACTTTATATCAAGATTAGCTGACTACATGACTGTGTTCTTTGTAAAAAAATTAAGAGTAGTTTGACTGAAGTGACACATATTTAATTTTAATAACGTGTTAATCAATACTGTTGTAAGCTTAGAACCCAGCCGATTCTCTGCAAGATATTTGGTCAATTGTATTTTGCAGAGACTGTTCAAGCTGAACAGTCGGGTGAAGAGGATGATGACACAGAGGATGACTCAGCTGACACCTTGACGAAAAATCAGGATTTGGAATCTGATGATGGTATGCTTTTAAGATATGTAAACATATTGTTTAGTATCCATACATGTGCTGTCAGGTTAAGGTTTTATTTGAAAAAGTTATGCGTGGATAACTCATAAAATGTAGTGTAACAGTATTGCATGCCATTGTAATGAAGTTTTTAAGTTTACTTATAAGGTAATGACTGCTTGGGGAAAACAGTGTTCAAATTTTCGATATACTCGGTTTATTTATTCGTTTTATCTTTGTCTTGCTTTCAGACATGGACTGCACACCAGAGAGCCCTGGAATGAAACATCCAAGGAATAGGCAAAAGTAAAAGAAAACCGGTACTATTTATTTATTATAAGGGGACATATGGCAGCTAGAATGATGTTTTATGAAAAACAAACTTACTCAACATGTGTTTCCTCCTTATTTCAATATTTTTGTATGTTTAATATAAATAAAGTTCACTTTTATAATAGTGACTTACCTCTAAATTTTGTTCATGGTTAAAGCTTTCTTCTAGCAAGTAATCAATGCTGTTATTCAATCTTTGATGGCCGTTTACCCAAAAAAATTACATTTTGGCAATGAGAAAGTTCAACACCCTGGAATTTAAAATGATATTGTCATCTCGTTTGGATTGTTGTGTCTGCCTGCAAATTCACCAAAAATGTCCTTAAAAATTTGGTTTTGTGCAATATCTTGGGGGTAGTGAATAAAAATGTGTTGACAAATGTTAAATTTAGAATATCATAACTTTTAAAATTTAGAAGAAGGAAAATATTCATAATGTTGGAATTTTTTTAGAGGAATTCTCGAGTTAACTAAGCCAATGATGATTGTGAAAGTATTATGATAAAACATCCACTACTTATGTGTTGTAATTTTTTAAGAGGGGCTATAATTCCGTCATATGGCAGCTGTTTTGTTTGTTGCCATGGACACGGGGTATGGCATGAAAATTTGCAATATATTTTTTACTAGAAAAAACCAACTCTACACTTTGGGCGTAAAAAATTGCACTGTGCAAAAAAATCCTATCCAGCTTCCATATATCCCCTTAATTAAATATATTTAAAAAGGGTAGTATTTAAAAAAAAAAAAATTGGGGTACTTTCCCATGCTTAAAGTCATATGTTTTTTGTCCCTAAAACCGAACTTAAAACTTATTGTGCTTATCATAGCAGAGCACTCGTTGATGTGTCGTAGCAGATATCTTGGTGGCAGAGTGGTTAGCACACCTGCAAACTCCGATCACGAGGGTTATGCCTGGCCACAACTAAACAGTTCAATATATGTAAACACTGCTCTTTCCATTGTAACGCAGATGATCGTTTTAATATCAGTCATGTCTCTCTCTCAGGAGATGAGCTCAGGGTTGTTCCATTTTAATTCGTTGGTGGGGGTCACTATAATTCCAAATTCATTGGTGGGGTACCAATTATTTGCAATTCTGTGGTGGGGTATTCTCTGAATTTCTACATTCCGCATATGGGTTCTGAATGTAGGGTCCTGGCGAATTATTTCCTCTGTCAGAAATAATTTTGGTCACTTCTGATGATACCAAATTATAACATAGGTATACAGTGTGCATCAATATAGTTACTCATTGATTTTGTAATGCGAGTGCTACTAATTCAAGTCCACCTCCACATTTTAACGGAATAGCCCTCACCAAAAGACTAACTGAGTGCGATGTTGCACTATATAAGAAATAAATTTTTTATTAAATAATTAATAATAAGTTCAACTGTTTTGCAAAAATAGTTTTAAAATTTTTTCTTTAAACAAGCCTTAGAATGTATTCTCAATATTTGTAGATAGCAACACATTTGTATTCTTATTCAAGTACATTCATGGTTCTGTGAAAATTTCTTTTGCATAGGACACAGCACTGTGAGGAAAAAGCCTTGGTCACACGAGGAGAAGTCAGCAGTAGAGAAACACTTGAGCAGATTCATCACAATGATGAAGGTGCCAGGAAAGAAGGCTTGTGCGGAGGCAGTGGAACTGGAATCAGCATTACAGTGCCGGTCTTGGGAAGCAGTCAAATATTATGTGTACAATTGTATTCAGATGAAGAAGAAAAAATTAAGGAAGTGAATGATTTTTGTAGAAGGCCGCAAAAGGGACAATAGGAAGACCTATATATTCCTCTTGACTTCCGGCTACTTGGACTTGGTGCAGCGACTTGAATTTGGTGTAGATCATTTACAGAAAAACGCGGTATATCAAATAGAATAAGTATTACTATTGAATATATATTATACACAAACGTATTGTAGACATATATTAGGAAACAGGTTTTGTTAATTATTAGTCAGAGGGAGTATTTTAGAGTAAGTTAGTTTCGGATTCTGTCGGGGAATTCAGCGAGCGATAATAGGGTTGTTTACTATTCGAAAATTGAGATAGCATAGTGAATAGTTTACATTGGCTAATATATATATATATAAAGTGATCTATTTACTTAAATTACATACATAAGGTAATATCTGACATAGTGGTAGTCAACGTTTTCGGTAAAAAGGAATTAACAGCAGGATTTTAGCGTAAATTAGTACACACTGACTTCGTTGTTTTGTTACACAGTGTTCTCCGTATTCGCCAGGTGGCAGGATTTTTAGCCTAAAGTGTTCTTTTGATCACAAAAACAGCCTTATTCAAGGCTAACGTAGCAAACTAATTAAAAATAAATTGTATGATGGCGCCGTGCAAACGGCAGTTAAAGGCCACAAGGCATTTAATTTGTGGCAGTTGCAGCAACTGGGTGGATTTCGTCAAGTCTGGGTGCGAGAAGTCCTGGGCTGAGGTCCAGGCAGATAGTTTTAGTTTTGAGTGTAGGGGATGCGCACGGATGAAGGAACTAGAGGTGGAGTTGGAAGAGCTGAGGCTGCTCGTTGTGGCAATGGTGGGAAGGGAACAGGGGAGTTGTGCCAGTAGTTCCGGTGGGGGAACTGTAGACGATAAAGTGTCGAAAGACACAAGAGATGCTAGGGAGAGCTCACCTCAGCCTGGGAGGAAGCTGAGAGGAGGGAAGGTGACAGGTCATAGGGAGACAGGACGTAAGGAGACGGGAAGGAAAGGAACGGAAGGGAAGACAACCAGAGTGAAGGAGATGGGAGTAGGGGAGATAGGAGGGAAGGAGAAGGGAGTGGGGGAGACGGGAGGGAAGACAACCGGAGTGAAGGAGAGGGGAGTAGCGGCGACAGGAGGGAAGGAGAAGGGAGTGGGGGAGACGGGAGGGAAAACAACCGGAGGGAAGGAGAGGGGAGTAGGGGAGACAGGAGGGAAGGAGAAGGGAGTGGGGGAGACGGAAGGGAAAACAACCGGAGTGAAGGAGAGGGGAGTGGGAGAGACAAGAGCAAAGGAGTGGGAAGTGGGGGAGACAGGAGGGAAGGGGTCAGGACAGAATGTGATGGAGGGGATCGAAAGGAAGAGTTATTCTGCAGCAGTGATAGAGGGGGTGAGGAAGAGAGCGAGGGTGTTTGTGGGGGATTCGATAGTTAGGAAGACCGACAGAGTCTTAAACAAGGGAGATGATGTGGTGGTCTGCTTGCCTGGAGCCAAAATAGAGGCGATAACTGAGAGGGTAAAAAACATCGTAGGCTCGGGTAAGGGTGGATCTGTTTTAGTACACGTAGGGACAAATAACGTAGAGAGGGAGGGTACAACTGCCATAGTTAGGAAATATAGGCAGTTGGTCAGAACACTAAAACAGACGCGGGTTGAGCAGGTAATACTGTCAGGGATTTTACCTGTAATGGGCAGGAGGGGTCACAAATATCGAAATTGTCGGGGGATGGCAATTAACATGTTAGTCCAGAGGCTGTGTAGGGAAGAGGAAGTTGGATTTGTGGATTTATGGGGAAGTTTTGTTGGGAGGGCAGATATGTACATGAAGGATGGGCTTCATTTAAGTGGAAAGGGGGCGGCAGTATTCGCGGACAAACTTTCAGCAGCAGTAGATAGCGACTTGGGTACAATGACAAATGTTTTTGGAAGTAAACATTCTTTAAACTAGAAGTGCAGGGGGGTTACCTAGAGGTGTCTCAAGCAGAACAAGAGGCCACTAGCACAGATAAACCAATATCAAATCATCCGAAAAACATCTCTGAAAAAGGTTATATATGCGTATGTTTAAATGCAAGGAGCATAGTAAATAAGAAAAACGAATTAAACATTATGGTAGAAGATATTGACCCTCACATAATTGGTATAACTGAATCATGGGCCAACATAGATATTACAGATGCTGAATTAGGACTGACAGGATACGTAATGTTTAGGAAAGATCGAATAGGAAGAAGGGGCGGGGGAGTTATTTTATATGTTAAAGAATCTATTCAGGCTTATGAAATAAAACTAGAAAGGGAAGCAGATTGCGATGAAGCTGTTTGGTGCAAAATTGTTTCAGGAAATTCAAAATTAACTATTGGATTAGTTTACCGAAGTCCAAACATAAACGAAGAGGACAACACAAAAATAAAAAACGCTATAAAGGAAGTTAGTAAAGGGGAATGTATCATAATGGGAGATTTTAACCATGGACACATACAATGGAATTCTCTAGAGAGCACAGGGATTGAGGATCAACAATTTCTATGTTTAATCCAGGATAGCTTTCTTACTCAGCACGTACTAGAACCAACCAGGGGAGAAAATGTATTAGATATAGTTTTGTCATCACAAAAAGAATTAGTGGACAATGTAAAAATATTTGAACCATTGGGTAATAGTGACCATAATCAAATACATTTTGACATCAATGTAAAATCAGAAAGTAAAAATAAGAAAACGTACAAGAGAAACTTCCACAAAGGTAACTACAAAGATATGAGAAAATACTTAGCACAGCTAGATTGGAATAACATGCTGATGAATAAGACCGCAATTGAATGCTGGAACATTCTTAAATATGAAATTGAGAGTATCATCGATAAATTTGTTCCCTTCCGAAAACAAGGAAAACGGTGTAGAAAGAAACATTTGTCAAAAGAGGCTATTAGAAAAATAATGCTAAAACAAACTATGTGGAGGGTTTATAGGCGTACCAGAAAGGAAGAAGACTATGCAAAATACAAAGAGGCACTTAATGCAGCTACAACTGAAATCAGACAATCTAAAAGAAGCTATGAGCAAAAACTGGCATGTAACATAAAAAATGACAGCAAGAGTTTTTATGCATATGTCAGGAGTAAACAAAACGTACAAGACAAGGTTGGACCTCTAGAAGACAGTGCTGGAAATATAATATCACAGGGGTTTTTAATGGCGGAAGACCTAAATGGTTACTTCAGTTCAGTGTTTACCAAGGAAGATATTAGTTCATTACCAGTTGCTGATGCTAAATTTCAGGGGGCTAAATCTGAATATTTAGGACCGTTAGTTGTAACTCCAGAATTGGTAGCTAAGAAAATAAGGGCAATGAAGGATAACAAATCACCGGGAGTGGATGGGATTCCTCCAAAATTACTAATGGAAACAGTAGATCTAATCAGTATACCACTTGCAAGAGTATTCAACTTGTCATTAAAAGAGGGAGTTGTTCCGTTTGAATGGAAAGAAGCAAACATCATACCATTATTTAAAAAGGGTTCGAGAAATAAGTCAGAGAATTACAGACCAGTGAGTTTAACGTCAGTGATTTGTAAATTATTAGAAAGGTTAATTAAAGACCATATGGTGGACTTCCTCGTTAAGCATAAATTATTAAATTCATCTCAACATGGATTCCTTAAAGCAAGGTCATGCTTAACAAATATGTTATGTTTTTTGGAAGAAATCACTAAGTGGATAGACGTGGGATCGCCAGTAGATATTATCTACTTAGATTTTCAGAAAGCTTTTGACAAAGTGCCACATCAAAGATTGCTACTTAAATTAAAAGCCCATGGTATCGGGGATAGCATAACTGACTGGATAGAACAATGGCTGACTGACAGAAGACAACGAGTTGTAGTAGATGGAGAAGTTTCAAATTGGAAATCGGTTTTGAGTGGGGTACCTCAAGGGTCAGTACTAGGACCTATATTATTCTTAATTTATATCAATGACTTGGACGACAGTATAACAAGTAACGTACTGAAATTTGCGGATGACACAAAACTGTTTAGAAAGGTTAATACTGATGGTGATAAACAACATTTACAAAACGATCTAGACAGATTAGTGAAATGGTCTGAGAAATGGCAGATGCTGTTCAATTTTGGGAAATGTAAATGCCTACATACAGGACATGGGAACTTGAATGTAAACTATAAAATGGGAGATACTGTTCTGGGTACTACTGTAAAAGAAAAGGACTTAGGAGTTACAATAAGCGCTGATATGAAAGTTTCAGAGCAGTGTGGTATTGCAGCTTCAAAGGGTAATCAAATTCTTGGATTGATTAGAAGAAACATAACATACAAGGGAAAAAAGTTAATTATACCTCTTTATAAAGCAATAGTTAGACCTCATTTAGAATACTGTATACAAGCATGGAGACCATATCGTAAGAAGGATATAGATACGCTTGAACGCATACAAAGGAGAGCAACTAAAATGATTCCAGAACTTAGAGACCTTAGTTATGAAGAACGCCTGAAAGAATGTGGTTTAACAACTCTAGAGACAAGGAGGTTAAGAGGAGATCAGATTGAAGTTTTTAAGATATTGAATGGGTATGAAATTATTGATAGAAATATGTTTTTCTCACTCAAGAAGGATAGCAGAACTAGAGGACATGAGGTAAAATTAGTAAAGGATCAATGTAGATTGGACATCAGGAAGCACTCGTTCTCACAGAGGACAATAAATGAATGGAACAAATTGTCTACAGATTGTGTAACTGCTACCAGCGTGAATATGTTTAAAAACAAGGTTGACACATATATCAGGAGGGCGGGTTATAAGTAGGTGAACATTGTTGGACTCTCGATAAGCCAATGGCTTCCTTGTCCACTTGCCATCTGGGCCTTTGGCTTGGATGGCAAATCTTGTTAAATCTTGTTAAATCTCTTATATTGTGTGTTAGGCGTGTAGCCAAGCATTTATGCATTGCATAGACATGTATGCATTTTGGAACCATGCACATTTCTATTAATGACTGTTGCGTGCATCATTTGTGCTATTCATATTTGCATTTTCTACCAAGTGTTGGCTTCGTAGTTTGTACCAAAATTAATTCGTTTCAAGTATATTTCTGCATGGCTCATACAAGACAAAATGATTGATAGCCAGTAATTGTAAAGAATAAAAATGATGAACCTGTTAACAAAACTGTGTGTCTTGTATATAGGAAGTAAATTTGATACATATGAAGGTTATATATAGTGTAACGTCATTGGTTTCATGCAGCAGTAACAATTGAGATATATATAGTAAAGTAGAATAGCATATTCTCAAGCACCACATATAATTCGACAACCAGGTACATCTGATTTTCCTAGGGCGATGTATATGTGTACCCACATTAACACCACACAGTAGATTTTTCCATGAAAAGCGCACCATATGAAATCAATCAAGGAATTCTTCAGTAAGGAGCATGTATGGTTTCTTCTTTGCGAATGTGTATGTAAAGTCGTCGGTTGGGAAGTGACTGCAGGGATCCTCGTTAACAAGTGTCTCTGGTGAAGTATTTGCTTGGGAGCACATGTAGCGGTTCGCAGTTTCAAGGGTTTATGGGAAATCTTCGGTTGAGAGTGTGTGTTGTAAGGTCCTCAGTTGCAAGTGTGTATGGGAAGTCCTCAGTTGAGAGAGTGTGTGTGACAGGTTCTCAGTTGCAGGTGTACAGTCATATCATTATTGTATCTTCGAACATTAAATGTTGCTCCCAATTTATGCAGTTGGGAGAGCTTATCTCATACACTGCCAGTTCTCTATACCTTTTCGTATGCAATTTCGGATTTACACAATGATACTGTGATGCCTTCTGGTGTCTTCAGTTCAGTTGTTGCACGTCCAATGGGCTTCCTGGGATGTGTTTGGGGCGGTTGACTGTGTGCTGCTGAAAAATAGATAACATATTAAAGGCAAGATCAGATTCATATGATGCATATGGTACAAACAGGTGCTTTTCTAGTCCTCACACCACACACGTTATCAGTCATATCATGGAAGTCATTTAATGACGTTGGTTTATTTGACGAATATTTATCTTTTGCAATACTGCCTGTTTCTGACAACGATTCTACACAGCTGTACTTCCCTGCATAAGCATTTTAAGACTACTTTTCTAATTTATAAGGTCCAGTTAACAGTGCCAGATGGCTACAAAACATAGTGAGAGTTATTAGAATTCTTCGGTCAAGAATCACATGTTTCTATAGAATGAATGTAGTTACAACCACACTGGTAATGTGGTTAACAAACAAGCTAATTGGATATCTGTTTTCTCGTGCAATCGCTCATATAGTCGAACCCGATGATCTATGAGTGCGAAGACAAAAAGAAATTAAGTTCGTGAAACTTTTCGTGAAAGAACATTATATTATTCAATTATTAAAGTTATGAAGTGAACAACACATTACAGCGGTTTTTCTTATTCCGTTGGTTGGATTGATGGATTATCATAACACTTGCTTGCAGTAGCAATTGTAAAGTGCTGTTTAATTTATGGAATATTCACGATGAAAGATTACCTTCATCTTGTCTGGTATGTTCACCTGTCCAGACACGTCTTGCTTCATGAACGTTGGGGCCACTGCCAAACAGCACTTCTTCAAATGCCTAAATGAGGGACAGTTGCAAAATCGCATATTCAAATATAATATAAGATATAATAAAACTAATAGATTATATTAATCTGATAAATGTCAAAACAAAATATAATTTCAGTAAAACAGTGATATAACATAAGAGAACAAAGAGTGAAATTACATGATACTGAAATAAATATATTAAAAGTAGATCGTCTATTCATGTTTGTCTCATCCTTCTCAATTGGCACATAGTTGTTAGCATGTACAGCAATGTAAATTAACGCAGTGTTGAAAGGATGGTCTCTGTAGTAATTACGAACTTACCTGGATGACGCGATCGTCCTTCTGATACACCACAAACCGCACATCTCTAAGTGTTGTTTGAGGGTTACGACGACTGAACTGGAAGAGTTCTTCATGCATCACCTTAGCAACGACATGTGACTCAAAGCCCAAGTTGCCAGTGCCTATGGGAGGGATGGCTACAGACGACATCTTGTTGTTATCTGCTTCATGGAAGCAGTTGGCCAGCAACATTCTGAGAACCTGCAACAAAACATACTCTGTCTGATTCATACTTATACATATTCACTTCTAAGGATGTCTACGAGTCACTACCATCCAATAAATGAGGAATCATAAACACCTATAAGAAACAACTACATTCAAACCTGCTCATGCGACCAACTACTTTCAGAGACCACCTGTCAACAACGACCACAGTCAACTCCTGAATTGTATTATACATGCAATCTTTTCACAGGTTGACGTGATTGTCAACTCTACAAACTGTCAACTTCAACTAGAGAGGGGTTACGTGTCTAAGGCGCTTCTGGACAGAGGGGGCCAAACATTTCAGAGAGAATGCCAACAGAACGCACCAAACGGCATCAAATGTGGAGAGGTAGTAGTGACATCTGGTGGACAACTCAAGTGTCAGTTCGTCATACACGGGGCCTGCTGCCAGTGGGACGGAGGAGCTGGTAATAGCGAACAGGTGACACTTAATGATAAGCCTGATTATTTTGTATTAATTGACTGTGTATGTCATATATCGAATACAGTATGAGCGGTTGTTTAATAACGTCATCAAACTATCGCTTGTATTGTCACATCCCGTATTGGGCGAGTTTATGAAGAACGTTCGACTATGATGTTTAAATGTAAAACTCCACCACACGTTAGCACATGTACGCTACTGTTTCGGCGCACAGCAAGCCAATCGCGGTAATGTTTAGCTATATATAATCACAGTCAACCGCATCATGCACAATATTCATTGTAAGTTAGATATACAGATACTCGTGATAGTGTATAATTGTCAATTAAAAACAACATTTTGAATGAAAACAACATTTAATAACGTAACGTTGTAGTATTGGTAGTACATGATTTATGTTTCTTGGATGGTAATGACTCACAATCTGACGTCTGTTATTGCAGCGTTTCTGGATGTTCTGACAATAACTTATAATAATATTTACGTTTAACGAATGAGATGACCATTATTAGTTCATTTCATTACGATATATATCTCAATGAGGCTTGTTAACAAATGCATGTCAACGCATTTGAATGCAAATGTTTCTCTTAATTCGTATGCAAATGTCATTTTCCAGGAATGCATTCAAATACCAATTCAAATGCTTTGGGGTCGCACTCAAATGCAATTGCAAATGTTTTGGTTACACATTTATAATTGCATTCGAATTAATTTCAAATGTTTTGGCTTTATATTAATGTTTGGTTTTATTTGGAGAAAAAACAGCGTAAATTAATAAATACAGTAGTATATTATTGTAACCACTAAGTCCCACTACATACCAGTCCCACTACATGGACATGTCTGTAGAGTCATACACTGAGTCACACAGTTCCAGGTCTGCATAAGTGGTGGAAATGGGAGGGAGGAATAGACAATTGACAGTTTACTGCGAAATATGGCAATGAATGAAAGGCTAATCATTCAGGTAGGCCAGAATGGAAGGGGAACCCAAGACAATAGACTATCCGCTGGTGGCGTCACAT
Source organism: Lamellibrachia columna (assembly GCA_963662155.1). Classification (NCBI taxonomy): domain Eukaryota; kingdom Metazoa; phylum Annelida; class Polychaeta; order Sabellida; family Siboglinidae; genus Lamellibrachia; species Lamellibrachia columna. Next base: position 15,577,030 of record OY759264.1, on the reverse strand, counting down.
TTGATTGTGCATTTGACAAATCAAATATTTGTGGGTCGCATTAAAATGCAAATGTTTAAGGTACGCATTCAAAAGCAAATAATTTTTTTTTTCAAAATGCATTTACAATTTTCGGAGGCATTTGAATGGGCATTCAAATGCTCAACATTAAAATGCGCACTGTTATCAAGCCTGGTCTCAATTCAGTTTCAAGGTGTCTGTTCGTGAACCTATTCATGAGCTACATTGTTAACAGTTGACAAGACTCTGATAGAATCACAATCACAAAGAAAGCTATTGCTCTGCTCTATAAACACATCACCATATGGGTTTGCTTGTGAGAATGTATTTGTATGTGAGTGCATCAGAGAGTGTGTGCATATGTACAAACACTGGAGTGGAAAGAATAACATAATTATGAATCCCCAGACAGCATAAGGTTATTCGTTTAATTATTAGACGTAGGCATTTTATTTTATATGTTTTTGAACCATGATACGAACCATTCTTGCCACAGTAGCTATGGTTGAATCCACCCTTGTTGATGTTCCCGATGGCGTGAGCACTTGTTCCATGCCACAGCTTGCGTTCAATGGTTCCTGGTCGTGTTTTACGCTTCTTTATGTCATCTTTCCGCAGCACATAATGGCGGTACAGAGTGACATTCTGGACTCTTTCAATCTATAATTAACAACAGTCTGTTAACTGGCAATCTGAACCAATGTTCAGTATTTATTGACACCATGAAATATAAGTACTTACGTTGCTGAGTGCAGATATCTGCATGGCTTGGTCCAAACTCACTCGCAGTTGGATTCATTATTTATCAAGTTACCTAATCTAATGTCAGCCATTTCTGCTAGATACGATACATACAATAATTATCTACCCTGGTAGCAGTGGCTACATACCATAAACAGGTTGTCTCACACCAAACATCTCAACATATTCCCTTAGCATTTATTAGTTGATTAATCTAAGGTTGACAAGAAATTACATAATTGTGTTCATTCAAATTGCATTTAGTTAATATAACTAATAGATAAGTTTCACAATTTGTCGTTCAGTGATATGTTGGTTTCATATTTAAGGGCAATGTTATGCACAAATATTATGATGATTTTCCCAAGCTCCAAAACTGGATGAATATGTAGTTGTTGTGTAAGAACACATCAGCATTTTACAAAACCCACACGCACGCACGCACACACGAAAGCACACGCATACACACACGTGCACCAGCGCAGACACACAAGGCTAACCTTACACTGATATTTCCTCCTGGGAGAGAGGAAGGCGAAAGGAATGAACGTGTCAGGAGTGAAAGCGACGGGAGGGTAAGATAGCCAGGAGATTGATAACAGTCAGGTTACAAGACTGCAGGACAGAATGTGACGGAAGAGATCCAATGGAAGAGCAATTCTTAGGTAGTGATAGAGGGAGGGGTGAGGAGGAGAGCAAGGGTGGTTGTGGGGGACTCGATAGTTAGGAAGTCCGACAGAGTCTTAAATAAGGGAGATGACGTTGTTGTTTGCTTGCCTAGGGCAAAAATAGAGGCGATAACTGAGAGGGCAAAACACATCATGGGTTCGGGCAAGGTTGGATCTGTTTTAGTACACGTAGGGACAAATAAACTAGATAGGGAGGGTAGCGTAATTAGGAAATACAGGCAGTTAGTCAGAACACTAAAGCAGACGCGGGTTAAGCAGGTCATTCTGTCACGGATTTTACCAGTAATGGGAAGGAGGGGTCAGCAGTATCGAAATTGCCGGTGGGTGGCAATTAACATGCTAATCCAGAATCTATGTAGGGAAGAGGATGTTGGATTTATAGATTTATGGGGATGTTTTGTTGGGAGGGCTGATATGTACAAGTGGAAAGTGGAGAGGGACAGCAGTGTTTGCAGATGAACTCTCAGCACCAGTAGACAGTGGCATGGTAGTATAACAAATATTTTTGGTAGTAAACATTGTTTCAACTAGAAGAGCAGGGGGGTACTTAGAGATGCCTCAAACAGGACAAGAGGCAACTAGTACACACAAACCAGTAACAAAATGTGCCAAAAACATCTCTGAAACTGGTTATAAATGTGTGTCCTTAAATGCAAGGAGAATAGTAAATAAGAAAAACGAATTACATAGTATGGTAGAAGATATTGACCCTCACATAACTGGTATAACCGAATTATGGGCCAACATAATTAGACATAACAAATGCTGAATTAGGACTGACAGGATACGCAATGTTTAGGAGAGATCGAATAGGAAGAAGGGGAGGGGAGTTATTGTTCAGGCTTATGAAATATAAATAGAAAGGAAAGCAGATTGCGATGAAGCTGTTTGGTGCAAAATAGTTTCGGGAAATTAAACATTAACTATTGCATTAGTTTATCGAAGTCCAAACATAAACGAAGAGGATGCACAAAAATACAAAACGCTATAAAGGAAGTGAGTAAAGGGGAATGTATCATAATGGGAGATTTTAACCATGGACACATACAATGGAAATCTCTAGAGTACAGGAGGTGAGGACGAAATTTTTTTTTATATTCAGAATAGCTTCCTTACTCAGCACATATTAGAACCAACCAGGGGAGACAATGTATTAGATATAGTTTTGTCATGATCGCAAAAAAGAATTAGTGGACAAAAATACATGAACCATTGGGTAACAGTGATCATAATCAAATTTTAATACATTTTGACATGCAGCTACGGCTGAAATTAGACAATCCAAAAGAAGATAAAGCAAAAACTAGCATGTAACATAAAACATGACAGCAAGAGTTTGTATGCATATGTCAGGAGTAAACAAAGCGTACGAAGCAAGATCAGACCTCTAGAAGACGGTGCTGGAAATATAATATCACAAGGTTTTTTAATGGCAGAAGACCTTAATGGTTACTTCAGAAAGAAGATATGTCTGTTTGTTGGCCGATGATTTGGTTATACCAATTATGTGAGGGTCAATGTCTTCTACCATAATGTTTAATTAATTTTTCTTATTTACGATGCTCCTTGCATGTAAATACATGCATTTATAACCAGCTTCAGGAATTTTATCCAGATATTTTGTTACTGGTTTGTGTGTAGTAATGGCCTCTTGTCCTGTTTGAGGCACTTCTAAGTAACCCCCTGCATTTATTGTTTAAACAATGTTTGCTATCAAAAAAAGGTGTTATGTTTCCCATGCCACCGTCGACTGGTGCTGATAGTTCATCAGCAAACACTGCTGCACTTTTTAATCTTTCCACTAAGATGAAGCCCATCCCTCATGTACATACCTGCCTTCCCAACAAAACATTCCCACAAATCCACAAATCTAACTTCTTCCTCCCTACATAGCTGCTGAACTGTTAATTGCCATCCTCCAGCAATTTCGATATCCCTGACCCTGCTACCAATCGCCGGTAGAATCACTGACATAATAATCTGCTAACCCATGTCTGCTGTTCTAACGAACTGCCTGTATTTCCTAACTATAGCAGTTGTGCCCTCCCTCTCTGCGTTGTTAGTCACTACGTGTAGTAAAACAGAACCTCCCTTGGCCGCACCCACGATTTTTTCCACCCTCTCTGTGACAGCCTCTATTTTTTTCCCTGAAAGCAAACCTGTACATCGCCCCCATTGATTAGCACTTTGTCGGTCTTCCTAAATATCGAATCCCCCACAAACACCCTCGCTCATTGAATTCAATAATTATCTACCCTGGTAGCAGTGGCTACATTCCATAAACAGGTTGTCTCACCAGACATCTAAACACATTCCCTTAGCATGTATCAGTGCTAAACTAAGGTTGACAGCAAATTTCATAATTTTGTTCATTCAAATTGCATTTAGTTAATATAACTAATATATAAGTTACACGATCTGTCGTTCAGTGATATGTTGGTTTCATATTTAAGGGCAATGTTATGCACAAATATTATGATGATTTTCCCAAGCTCCAAAGCTGGATGACTATGTAGTTGTTGTGTAGGAACACATCATCATTTTGCATGCACGCACATCACAAGCTAACCTTAATCACGCCACGGATACTTCCTCCTGCAGTGCGCATGATGTCTTTCTCCACCTTCTGGTATTCACCACTGCTTTTGTGCAGTGATTCCAGTTTGACGTTTTTTCCGTCACCCATGCGGGTCCAGTTAGCGGGCAGTTCCATATCGCCTGCACAAGAATATATACAACCAGTCATCTGTGGTGCAGAGGCCAACGTTTGTTTCTATGATATGAAAACTGGGGGAGTGAACTGTTAACCACAACGTCCATGAAGCAGCTGGGAATGTGGACTAGGTGTGCTAACTGGTAACTGATGTGTATCGCATTATTTACACAATTCACTTACAAGTACTATGCATTTATGTAAAACAGTCCAAGAAGAAATATACTGCATCAACTAGATGTGTTTGTATAAAGGAACATCTATTACAAATCAAGGGGTCTAATGACTTTCACAGATAACATTGGATGATGCCCAAGGCAATGTGTTGCAACACTGAACTTTGCCAAAGAAGACAGACACCCAATGACTGCTGAAAATGCTGTTATAATATCATTCAACAAAAACGTTGATTGGAGACAAAGGAGAAACATACAGATTTCTTAAATATTCGTTTTAATTTAAAAAAAAATTGTTGGAAAACAACTGGCTGATTAAAAAAGTAATGACATTAAAAGAGTTGATGCATATGTATCATATTATGGCCTGTTATCTCCAAACTGAGGAACATTACATGTAAAACTGTCAGGCAAATATCAGGAATTTTATTTTTTTAGGTAATAGTGACAACTGTCTTGAAGTTATTTTCTACAAAACGTAATGTATCTGTCATACGGAGTTGTGTTCCCCATGTGTTCATCCCATGTAGGGGAACGGGGATAAAGTGGGCCCCTTAAGCATGTGTTGACCTACATTTAACATTTGCATAAAAGTTATTTTATGTTTAATTACCAAGATCGATATATTGACTATGTGTATGCACAATCAGGATACTCTATCTTATTAAATTGTATAATTAAAATTTGTTTTAAAGAGACTCATTCTTTGAATGAAAAAAAATTGGAGGCCAAAGTGAGTTTCCTCAAAGTGAGACCCATGTCACGCCCACTGGCCACACACGTCACACTGCACCCATCCTTCACCCTTCCTACTATCCGAACAAATATCCACACAGTATAATGACCTGTATAATCTATTAATTATGGCGTTTATTAGGCTAATATGCTGTAATTAATATATTGACACTAGTCTGCGATGTAAATAGTAGGTCTAGTTTGAGAGATACAATAACTATTTTAAGAAAAGTGCTAAAAACACAAATTAGAAATTGTGGTTTTGGAAATACATCTAGCTGGCATGTACAATGTTGTCTCTAAATACTACTACCGTTTGTTTACGCCATTTGTAAGAACAAACTGAAGTCAATGGACATAGATACGATGATACTAATACGGGTAAGTTCTGAATGTAAGCTTCCTATGTGTGAACCATGTACATTTCTCAATGGAAAGTCACAACGTGACACCTTGTCTAGTTAGCACGAAGTGAAAGAGACCGTTCAGCTAAGAATAGGATGTTGGCATTCCTAAAATATGGAAGACAACAAGAAATCAAGTTCGAGAAAGTTTTAAGACCATTATATTATATAATTATTGAAGTTCTGAAGTGAACAACACAATACAGCTGTTTTTTCTTATTCCATTGATTTAATTAATTTGATTAACAGTTGCTTGTACTGGTAATTATAAAGTGGAATATTCACAATTAAAGCATACCTTCATGTTTTCTGGTATGTGCACCTGTCCAGACACGACTTGCTTCATCAACGTTGGGGCCACTGCCAAACAGCACTTCTTCAAATCTCTAAATGAGGGACAGTTTCAAAATCACATATTCAAATATAATATATAATAAAATTAATATATAAAACGATATATGTTAATCCGATAAATTTCAAACGCAAAATTGTCCCTTTATATAATTTCTGCAAAACAGTGATATAATATAACACTACAGGCAGTAACATTACATGAATCTGTGTGTGGCACAGAGAAACATAATAAATAATCCTATGTAAAAACTGTGTTACCGGACTACTGTCTATAATATTTAAGTAAATAAGTTCTCAATTGGCAGATACTTATTACATGTACCGCAATGTAAATTAACGCAGTGTTGAGAGAGAGGTTCCTGTAGTAATTACGAACTTACCTGGATGATGCGATCGTCCCTCTGATACACCACAAACCGCACATCTCTAAGTGTTGTCTGAGGGTTATGACGACTGAACTTGAAGAGCTCCTCATGCATCACCTTAGCAACGAAATGTGCATCAAAGCCCAACTTGCCAGTTCCTATGGGAGGGATGGCTATAGACTTCATCTTGTTGTTATCTGCTTCCTGGAAGCAGTTGGCCAGTAACATTCTCAGAACCTGCAACAAAACATACTCTGTCTGATTCACACTGATACATATTCACTTCCACGAATTCATTTGTAAGGAAGCCTACAAGTCAGTACCATCAAAGAACTGTGGAATCATGGGCACCCATAAAAAAACAGCTACAGTCAAATCTGCTCATGCGACCAACTGCATTCCGAGACCACCTGTCAACAACGACCACAGTCAACTCTTGAAGTATCACCTTTATTATAGATACAACATTGCGACAATCCATTAGGCGCTTGCTTATGGTAGTGTTAACTGTATATGTAATTGTGTGAAATATGTTCTTTCATATCAAACAGTTATTGTGTTTTTCTATATAAACAATTAAATACATATGTCGAATCGTCATTATATCCCAACAACAACGTCACATCAACTTAATGTTTGTGACTATGAGCAGTTCGTTTTTGAAGACGGCTTTAATTTCAATCTGGTGGTTAATAACGTAATGCATAAACTAGAATGTAACATTAACAGAAACACAAGATAAATGCTACTGATCATCGTTGTCAACATTACCTGTTCACTTCCACCATTTCCTCCGTCCCATCGGCAGCAGACCCCGTGTATGACAAACTTACAACTGAGTTTTCCACCAGATGTCACTACTACCTCCCCAGACTTGACACCATGTGGTGCTTTCTGTTGGCATTCGTTCTGCAGAGTTTGACCTCCAATATCCAAGAGCTTTAGACACGTGACCTATTTCTAGCTGAAGTTGACGATTTGTTGAATTGACAATTCCATCAACCTGTAAATTGAGACACTGTCGTGAAAACCTACACATAACAAACAATAATAGTATCACATTCTGTATCATAGGCTTTACACTAAAGCAACAAATCATACAACCAGACAAACTGCTGTTTGGCTATTACGTACGCTGTACTGTGAATGGGTATACACGTGAAAATGATTTACGTTCACTAGTCCATTATCATTATAACTACAAAAAACAGAACGATGCTAATAGTAATACAGTACTGTAGGCCCCATATCTGATATATGAGACGAACAGCTCAGCTGTAGCAACAGTGGTTAGTATACACTGTTAGCTAATAAAATATTAAATGTTGCTCTCAATTTATGTGGAGAGTTTATCCCATACGTTGCCAATTCTCTGTACCTTTTCTTTTGCAATTTCAGATTTACACAACGATATTGTGATTCCTTCTGGTGTCTTCAGTTCAGTTGTTGCAGGTCCAGTGGGCTTCCTGGGACGAATTTGGGGCGGTTGACTGTGTGCTGCTGGAAAATAGATAACATGCTTAATGCGAGATCAGATTGATACCATGCATACGTTACAAACAGGTGCTATTCTAGTCATCCCACCACATATGTTATCAGTCATATCCTCAAAACTATTTAATGACGTCGGAGAGTTGGTCTTAAAATACAGCCTGTTCCTGACAACGAATATACACAGCATTGGCATTCTAAGAATATACACAGCATTGGCATTCTAAGACTACTTTTCTAATTTATAATAACTAGCTAAAAGTGCCTAATGGCTACTTTTCTGTGGATATGATTCCACAAAAGATGGTTAAGAAAACACAGTTATTACCAGGAATGACATGCTTCTAGACTATGAATACTGTTACAACCATACTTGTAAAGTGGTTAACAAACAAGCTAATTGGCTCTCTTTTTCTCTCTTGCAATCACTCATATAGTCGAACATAATGATCTATTAGTGCGCGTGTGACCGAGCTGGCCAATTTGTGTTATTCAGACCGAGCCGCATACAACAGACATGTCCGTTACTATAGTAGCATCAGTTGTATCCGTCACCGTGATGCAACTAATATTGTTAGGCTTATAATTGTTTGGAACAAGGCGTTCATAGGCCGTCCGCTGCTGTCGTTTTTCAGCTTCCACGAAGGTAAGTTTTTATTCAAAATGCTCTACACCGGTCACCCAGGAGGATCTCAACGGGGGTTCGAGTTTTTGTAGCGTTTTTGCTTTCCCTCCCTCGGTAGCAAGTTTGCTTCTGGCGAGTTGAGCATATCGATGTTGATTCAGTACTCTGGTTTCTCACATGTGCTTGACTTGCATAATTGGTGATTAACAACGTGGAGTCTTAGCATTGGTTATTCGATCGTGTCACTTGTGAGGTTGCCTTGTTGACATTATTCAAGAGCTATGCCATGGCGAAGTAGTTTGTTCTTCTTAGACGTATCCAGGAATAATACGATTTATGGGGTGTAAACTGACAACATGCAAACTAATTCGACAACCTATGCAAATAAATAGGTTCATTACAGCATCAACACACATGATTCAGAGTAAATTAGAAAGAACTTGATTTACGCCGTACCTCTATGAGCATAGAATTTGAAATAAATATATTAGTAATGGTTGTGCTGCTGATGCCGCAATTGTCCTACATTTGCCTGTAGTGGCAACTGTAAAATACAGATTTATTAATAAACCGACAAGAACTTTACCTTTATCGTGTCTAGCGCTTGCACCCGCCAGTCCACGTCCTGTTTCATGTCTGCTTGGGTCACTCTTAAACAACACTTCTTCAAATGCCTAAAAATTTACATTGGTTTACTTGTAATACATACACAGATAATATCAATGCAGTAAACAAGACAATTAAAAGGCATTGCCTGTTGCGCTGTTAAATGTTTCACTGAAAAAAAAATCAAAGTAGATTAGGCCATATCTATTAAGGGCTGCACGTTGCATCATTCTAAGTGTTGCATACTGTACTTTGTTCCTGACAGACCTGTTTATCAAACAATCGTAGCATATCTACGATGTGTTTCGTCACCCAAATAATGCATATATTGCTTGAAATCCGTGACCAGTTATATTTGGTAGCACCTAACGGACTCAGCCATACACAATGACGTCAATATCCATCTTGGCAACATAATATGTTGACATAGAACTTTATCCCCAGACAATGTAATGTTCTGGTGACTTCAACAATAAGCTATCTCCGACCAATCTCGTCTCTCCCATCCGTCCATCTCATTATGTGAGGTATCGTTCTCTTCCGCGTGCCAGTTACCAATATTAGTGCATCCAGTTGTTCCTGTAGCGGCCCTGTCTTATCCAACGTGTTGTTGTGTAGAAATGGTGTTGTGTCGGGTGATTTCTTCGTTTGACAGTTGACAACAAGGGTTCTTTGCAAGGAAATCGTCGAATATTAACTTGTTTGTTCTCCTGGCAGTCCATGTGATTAGTAGCACCCTCTTCTAACACCACATCTCGAAGCTGTTGAATCGCTTCCTTGTCTTCTGCAAGGTACTCATTTGTTTAAAGCCTAATGAACAGTGAATACAGAACAAAATGTTCTAGGTTTTGAATTATATCATGATTAGTGTATCCAACCTTCGAAATTGAGATATATTAATGAACACACTTTTGACCAATGCAGTGTTGAGAGGGATATCCCTGCAATAAATATGAACTCGCCTGGATGATGCAATCGTCCCTCTGATACACCACAAACCGCACATCTCTAAGTGTTGTCTGAGGGTTACGACGACTGAACTGGAAGAGTTCGTCACGCATGACGTTAGCACCGAAATGTGGGTCAAAACCCAACTGGCCAGTGCCTATTGGTGGGATGGCTATAGACGTTGCGTTGTGGTTGTCCGCTTCCTGGAAGCAGTTGGCCAGAAACGTTCTCAGAACCTGCAACAAAATATACTCTGTCTGTGATTCACACTTACACTTCCAGGAATGCCCTTCTAGTGATGTCTACGGGTCAGTACCATCCAAGAAACGTGGAATCATGTGCACACATTAAAAATCAATTATATATGTGATTCACACTTATGCACATGCATATCCAAAAATGTAGTTTCGCTTCCACGAACGACTGTGAATCATTACCATCCAAGAAACATAAATCATGTACTGTACTACCAATACTATAATGTTACGTTATTAACTGTTCTTTTCATTCAAAATGTTGATTTTAATTGACAATTATACACTATCACGATTATCTATCTATCTAACTGACAATGAATAGTGTGCGTGATGCGGTTGACTGTGATTATATTGCTAAGCATTACCGCGATTGGCTTGCTGTGCGCCGAAGCATTAGCATACATGTGCTAACGCGTGATGGAGTTTTAAATTTAAACATCATAGTCGAACGTTCTTCATAAACTCGCCCAATACGGGATGTGACAAGCGATAGTGTGATGACGTCATTAATCTGCCGCTCATGCTGTATTCGATATATGACATACACAGTCAATTAATAAAAGATAATATGACTTATCATTAAGTGTCACCTGTTCGCTATCACCCGTTCCTCCGTCCCATCGGCAGCAGGCCCCGTGTATGACGAACTGACACTTGAGTTGTCCACCAGATGTCACTACTACCTCTCCACATTTGATGCCGTTTGGTGCGTTCTGTTGGCATTCTCTCTGAAGTGTTTGGCCCCCTCTGTCCAGAAGTGCCTTAGACACGTAACCCCTCTCTAGTTGAAGTTGACAGTTTGTAGAGTTGACAATCACGTCAACCTGTGAAATGAAACAATTTCCTTAAAATACCATTGTGTATCGTCGTTGCTGTCATCGTCTGCACATCGATCAGCTCCAAACTCACCCCTACTGAAAAAACTTTTTGTATTCCTTACAATAAGAAAAGTGTAATCTTTTATATACCTTTTCTTTTGCGATTTCAGATTTGCACAACGATAGTGTGATGCCTTCCGGTGTCTTAAGTTGTGTTGTGGCTGTATCAGTGTGCGTCCTGCGGTGGTGTTGTGGTGATTGTAGAGGCTGGTTCTCAGCTCCTCTGAAGATTCTATGACCGCTGCTTGCAGTATTAACAATTGTACCGATGGCACCTGGAAGTTGTCAAAACGTCACAAAAAGGTAAATTGACTGTTAAAAAACCTATCAAAATAGCTAATGGCTGTCAGCCGCAAGAGTTACTCCAAACCCACTAACTCTAAGATCATGTTCCTTGTAAGAAAATGTTATGTGTATAATGACAGCATTAATTTTCCTGGATTGATGTGAAATGCGGTGTTGATTGTGGTGACTAACTGTCAGCTGTTGGTGCAACACAAGAACCGTTGAAAGTGTTGATGATTGTGGTAATTGGTTATCAGTTGTTGATGTAATAAATATAACATGAAATATGGTGGTGATTGTGGCTGCTTGCGGTCAGCTGTTGAAGTAATAAATAGAACATGAAATATGGTGGTGATTGTGACTGCTGGCTATCAGCTGTTGAAGTAACAAATAAAACGTGAAATAATAAGATAAGATAAGAAGAACATTTGAGTAGCACCATAGATCTAGGTAAATCCATTCGGAGGCGCTTAAAATACATTTATATGCAAAACATTGAAAAGTTATGTAAATGATGATAAATTAATTGAGACAGAAGAGAATATATTAAATTAAAAGAATACGTTATATAGTAGATAATTATTAAATATATAATTATGATAATAAATAATTAAAACATGGTGTAAAATTGATATAAAAACATGTGAAGATAATAATAAAAAATTAATATTAAATATAATTAGGTATTGAACAAGTAAAACAATAATAATAATAAAACATAAATAGGTGATGCTTATGATGCGTATGCAACCCGGAAGATATGCTTTTTAGGAGGCTTTTAAAGTCACAAGGCATGTGACTTTTAAAAGTGTTGTGGTGAATGTAACTGTTGCATGTTAGCTGTTGAGTTAACAAAAGAAACTTGATTGTGACTTGTTTCAGCTGTTGAATAAAAAACTGTGGTCACAATTGTGGCTGTTGGCTTTCAGCTGTTGAATTAATAAAACAACTGTGATATATGGTGGTGATTGTTCAGAATGGCTGTCAGCTGTTGAATTAATAAAAGTACCATGAAATATGGTGGAGATTGTTACTGCTGGCGGTCAGCTGTTGAAGTAACAAATAAAGCAGCAAATGTGGTGGTGATTGTGACTGGTGGCTGTTAGATGTTGAGTTAACAAAAGAAATATGAAATGTGGAGGTGGTTATGACATGACGACTGGTTGTCAGCTGTTGAATCAACAAAGAACTGTGGTATCGAATGTGGCTGCTGGCTGTCAGCTGCACCTGAGCAAGATAAACATGAACTATTGTGGTAATTGTGGCGGATGGATGGCAGCTGTTGAGATAGCATAATCAACTTTTTTAGATACGAAATCGTTACTTACCGTTCTCGTGCGAACTGTCTTGTCTACGTCGAGAGGATGTCACATCTCGACCAAACACGACGCCAAGACTGTTTCTTAATTCGCTGACTATGTTTTCCGACCGATCAACCAGTGACACCTTCTTCACACATGTGTGTTGTTTGTCTTCTAGGAAATCTTTCAGAGCAAAGACAATGGTCTTGGTGGCTTCATCAAGTGGGTAGTGGAAGATGCCACAACTCAATGCGGGAAGCGCAATTGAAGACAGGCCCAAACTTTCGGCAGCCTGCATGCTTTCAAAGATGGCTTCATAGAGGTCATTCTCCTCGTTACTTTGTCCGCCATGCCACATTGGACCAACTGCGTGGATCACCTTCTTGCATGGAAGTTGACCTGGCGTGGATACATATACTTGGCCGGCTGTAAGCTCGCCATTTTGCTGTACATAGTCTCGACACTCCCGCTGAATGTCAGGCCCTCCTGCATCAACAGTACATATTTCAGTGGTAAATCACTGCCTATGTGCATAACAGCTTGACTGCAAAATCGTCATTATAGTGACATTAATTATATTAATTCCACATATTGTATATTGGCAATTATTCTCTCAAACATGATATCTCTTTCACTCTATGTGGCTGACTTCTGTCTGAAGAGACAATGTCTTCTACTGGTCTTTGTTTGAGGTGCCGCGTAACATATAAAGTTATGATAATTTAATACTTTTCTTCATGTTACATTGTTCTGACTATGACAACCATTTGTCGAAACTATCATCAAGTTTTAGGCAAACAAGCTCTTTTAAGTGGAATATTTTTTCTCTCTCGATCAAATGCGTATGGGACGTGACAAATATACTTTCTTAAATATCACAAAATAAACACTCAATGTTTTTTTTAAAATAAAATTTGAATTCAATTGAGTTATGTTAGTAGTTGGTGAAAACCAAACGTGTTATGTTTTCTTCATTACATATGTAGACAATACCTGCATCAGCAATTGCTTTTGCAAGTCCTCCGTAGAGACCTAGTTGTTCATTGGCAGCGCTGACGATTGCATCTGCTTGGAAAGTTGTCAGATCGCCTTGAACCACTTCCACCGAGACACCGCCAGGTAGATCTACCCTCGAATCGACGAGGCCCCCCTCTCCACTCCAATTCATAGATCTGCCTCCTTCTGCCCCTCGCTGAGACGACTTCCCAGCGTCGACAATCACAACCTTGAGGTTGTCTTCAAGTTGTTTAAGGGAAACGTTTCCGGTTGGTTGGACCATGCCTGGCTTGTCTACCACGAGCTGACCGGTTTTGACATCCTTTGCTATTGCCTGTAGTTGCTGTATGACTTGCTGGTGCGTATCGCCATTTGCTTTCACCGCAAACCCACCACGTTTGTCCGTCTTCATTGTAACGGAGACACTTGGGTTAGCTTTCATCACTTTGTTGAGGTCTTCCTTCATGTAGTTGCCCATGTAGTCTACAACGCCATACTCCAGGTCAACAAAAGTCTCTGTCTTAGCGTTGTCTGCTAGAAAATCTTGAACTTCCTTAAGTGCTTCTTCGTATGGCTTCGTTGCTCCCGCCACGGTGATACTATCCTCATTCTCCTTGAGTGCGAGTAATCCAATGTGCTCGAACTGGAGCTTAGTTACCAATTCCCTCCATTTCTCTCTGGCAGACATATTGGCTAAGTCAGCAGGAAATGTGCATTCACCGGCTTCAATCTTAATAGTTTCGACGGCAACTTTGAGGTCTTTGTCATTGAGGGCATATACCTTGAGTGTCTTGCTTTCCACGTTGTTGTCAAACACAGCACATATGTGTTTGGTCTTGAACTGCTGCACGAAGTATTTCTTCATTGTTGTGCCATTGATGAGGCCGATCAATAACCCAGACATAACTATCGACTTCTTTCTCATATCATTTAAGATGTCATACATCGCTACCTTGGCTGAGTCAACGTCACTTGGCATTCCAGTGAATTTGACCTCATGTGATTCCATATCAATAACAACTCTCATGTCTTGGAACTTGTTCTCCTGCTCTGACCTGAATGCTTTTGCATTCAACATTCGCAGACACTGCAACTCCAGGCCAGACATAACTTTAGTGACAATTGTTGCTGCCCTGGTCATTTCCTCTAGGACATGTGAGTGGTCACACTTGAGACGGGAACACACACCTTCGACTTCAGTTCTTCCACCTGTGACATGCACCACGCATGCATCTTGATCTACCTCAACATGGATCTTGCTTGGATCAAGATCACCCAAGTAGCCGATGCGTTCTGCAAACCTTCCCCAAGCTTGCTGCGGAGTGTCAATATCCTCGGATGCATATTCTCTATCCAGGATACCCAGGAAGATCTTCGTTGCATCCAGGCTCCATGTCTTCGCCCGTTGTTGTGCATTCTTCATGTTGTGGGTAATTGTGCACGTCAACTCAATACTTCTAGATGTGTCACTGTAGGAGTCCCACTCAACAGCAGCGGCTACATCAGCCATCTTGTCATTTACCAGTTGTTGACAGGTGTGTGACGTTGAAACAAAATTCAGCAAACGTGCATTCAACCCAGTGACTGTTACATTCTCCGGAATCCATCCACCTGGTATCGACGTGTCGTGGTGCGGGGGAATCAGTCCGACACAGTCGTAGAAAGCTGCTACGTGCAGGGTTTGATTTCCAAAAGTGTGGTTCTGTGCGGCTAGGATATTTCTAACAGCTGCAACAATGAACCGTTGAATGTGAGATAAAATATAATTTGATAACAAACAACAAAAACGTCCTGTTAATTACCAAACAGAGACACATCAGCGTAATGAAATGAAATATGACATCAGTAAGAACTTAGAATATAAGGCATTATTTAGAAACAGAACATAACATACATGGTATACATGGCTAGATAGTTGTGGATGACATTCCAAGAATACAATATATCAATAGCATATTTAGGGGGGAGAGCATTGGCCCATGACCCCCCTTTTGGCTTATTTTGTCCCGTATTTTTCCATTGCGCTGCTACATGATAACATGGATGACAAGGCATGGCCCCGCTTTGGCCTCCCCCTTTGCGAGATCCTAGATACGCCACTGCAATACATACTGGTGCAACATTAGACGAATAACCGCATAATTACATATCCGTTACTCGTTATGATTGCTTAAACTTACTGGCGTTGTCCGCTACTTCCACAAGTGCGTAATCTTGTTCGTGGTATACGTGTATACGAGTCACGTCGCCACCTCCAGAGCGCTTCTTGTTCTCAAAGTACAATCCAAGCTTCTCTTCAGTCAAACCGCCAATGTTGTGAACTTGAATTCGTCGCGTCTCTGCCACCCTCTGCACACTTATCATTGTTTCCCGCAGTAGCTTTGTCACACACAACTCCCGCAGAGAGTAGAAGTCTACAACATGTGGTATTCTCTCTTATCAACTTGAAACACCACTCCGTTTATACAAATATTAGTCATGTAGTCATCGGGAAGACGGGTCCTATGAAAGTTGTTCACCATTCATCCCCATTGGTGTCTTCTAAATTCAGATGCAATTTGCTTTGGATACGTTTGGCATGGTAACCCTGATGTATCTATGTTTTGGTTACCAAGTAACCATCTCTCTCACCGCAGCTATATTATACCTTTCTAATGAACAGGTCTGGCAATGCTCAGCCAGAAAAGTACGTGGTTTGAAAACCACCACCAACTATTGATGTATAAAATAAATGCCAACAAAACTAGTATTCATCCAAATGAATTATCGTTCCAAGTAAAGTTAAATACGACACACATTAAACATACATTTGCAAAACAATGTCCTGACACCAGCCATATTAGATGACAATACTATGCATAATAACACAGAAATCAGCCATCAGTTCCAACAGAATCTAGAAAAGAGACTCTCTGATACACCAAAAGAGAATCTCTCGATAAATGATGAATGGGCCTCGCTCCGCAGCGACATCACCAAAGTATGCGAAGAAACACTTGGCTATCAAACCAAACACCATCAAAATTGGTTTAATGACAATGACACAAAAATATCAAAGATATGATAGACAAGAGACGAGCTGCCTTTATGGATTGTCAAAACCACCAAAATGCCACACACATGTAAAGCGAAACACCAGCGCCTGCGTGCCGACGTAGAGACACAAATTGTAATATCAAGAACCAATGATGGTTAGCAAAGGCCGGATAAATATTGGAGGTCACCGACAACCACAGGACGCGTGATTTCACAGCCACCTATGCGCAGATATACCGCGCTCTGCGCTCAAAATATGGTTCCATTCTTGTCAAGGACAAGAAAGGCATACTAAATCGTTCGCAAGAACATTTTTCTGAATTACTCAGTCGTGACTCTCGAGTCGAACCTGATACAATCTACATTATTCCTCAGACACCGATTAGGACAGAGCTCGACGAACTGCCACTTCTTGAAGAGGTGTGGAAAGCCATTTTCCAAATGAAGAACAATAAGGCCTCCGGTACTGATGGCATCCCCAGTGAAATTTACAAGCATGCAGGAGAAATCTTAATTGACCACCCACATCAACTCTTTCTGAAGATCTGGAATACCGAGGAAATACCACAGGATTTAAAGGATGTCATGATCGTCACCATTTTTAAGAAGGGGACAGGGCTGACTGTGGCTTCCTACTATCAGTTGCCGGAAAGATTCTCGATAAAGTCCTGCTCAACCGATTACAACCACTATCTTACCTGAACCACAATGCGGTTTCCTACCCACACGTGGCACCGCAGACATGATTTTTGCTGCTCGTCAAGTGCGGAAAAAATGTCGTGAACAAAGACGTTATACTTTGCCTTTATCGATCTAACTAAGGTATTCGACTGTGTGAACAGACACGTTTTATGGGGCTGCCTTGCCCGTCTTGGATGTCCTCCTAAATTTGTCTCTGTTACTGGAAAACTACACGAGAATATGAAAGGATGTGTATTGTATGATGGTGACCAATCGGAACCCTTTATCATCAACACTTGTGTGAAACAGGGCTGTGTAATTGCACCCACACTCTTTTCTATATTTCTGGCTGCCTTCCTATCACACGCGAAGATCGATCTAGCTAAAGGAGTGGACATCACATATCGTACCGGTGGTGGCGTTTTCAAGCTGAGCCGTCTCGGGGCTAAATCAAAAGTGAAAATAGTAACCATTGTTGACCTTCAGTATGCGGACGGTTGTGTAGTTGTCGCTCACTCAGCACAACATCTCCAGAACACACTTCATGCCCTTGTAGATGCATATAAGCTCTTCGGACTCTCAGTCAATGCCACAAAGACAAAAATTCTACATCAACCAGCACAGCCATCAGCTACAACACCACCACCAAACACTATAGTAGTAGAAGGCACTGCTATTGGTAATGTTGACCATTTCGCGTACTTAGGAAGCAACCTTTTCAGTCCAGCAAACATCGACGTGGAAATTTAGTATGTGCTGCCTATGGAAGACAAAAAAGCCGTGTGTTCGCTGAACGTTTGCTTAGGACATCTACTAAGATCCTGGTAAACAAAGCTGTCATGCAACCCACACTTTTGTATGGCAGCGAAACATGGGTAACATACCATCGCCACATCAAAGCTCTTGAACAATTTCAAAAGCGCACACTCAGGGCTATCCTGGGTGTCTGCTGGCAAGACCGAACAACCAATGCTAGCGTTCTTGAACAGGCATGCACCATCAGCATTGAGGCCCGGCTGGTTAAAACTTGGCTATGTTGGGCCAGACACCAGAATTCCAAAGCAATTACTTTATGCCCAACTTACCACTGGCAAACATGCTACCGGGGGGCAACAGAAACGGTACAAAGACGAAATGAAAACAAACCTGAAGAAATGCAACATAGATACGACCACCTGGGAAACTGATTGTGAAGACCGTGTGCGATGGAGATTCGTCTGCAAACTGGCGTGGATCGTTTTGAACTAAACCGCATAGCACAAGAAGCCGAAAAACAGCCGCGGCGGAAGGACCGTGATTTCAACCGTAATTTACTACCGCTACTACTACGCAAACATGTGTGTGTGTGTGTGTGTGTGTGTGTGTGTGTGTGTGTGTGTGTGTGTGTGTGTGTGTGTGTGTGTGTGTGTGTGTGTGTTTGCGTGCGTGCGTGCGTGCGTGCGTTTGTATGTGTGTGATGTGTGCGGCAGGATCTGCAAATCGCGAAACGGCCTGTTCAGTCACCGACACACTCATCGGACATAACTGGACACCATCATCATCTTCACTATGCCTCGGATTCATCATACTCGACAACGAGTGATTGCAAGAGAGAGATGACAATATTATAGTACGACCCAACATCGTTATACGTTCCAATGTTTTTATTGTATTACTGAAATGATTACACATGGCAATAAATTTTATATTATCTTATCTTATCTTATTAACCTTATGATCGGTTTTATTTAACAGTAAGGTTAAATGTTACAGCAATACGATATAAAATGCACCAAAAATAATATCCTACTTTAGCATTATTTAGGATCATAATTACACTTGAATACGTTGCTTACCTGGTGAAGGGTAGTTGAACTGTAGCATTACAACTCCTGGTTGCTGAGTAAAGATTACTCGCTCAATTTCACTGCCTACGTTTGGTGTTGAGAAGAATGTCTTCACGTCATCGCTTGTACACTTTGGTGATACTCCCGATAGTAGAAACATATCATCTTCGAATGGGCCTTGTACGTCAGTTATACACATGGGTGGCCTCATCAATTTCATGTAAACTGTTACATGATCGATGACCAGTGACTCCTTCTGAGCCACCCGACTGGCACCTGTAAGATATGGATGAAAGTGGCAATTTGTGCATGGACGAGCATTGTATCATTATGATTACTAAGACCACTTCACATTTTACTTACAAGACAATCCTTTACACAATTAGTGCGACAGATGTTACTCACTCAGGCTCATTGTCACCTATAACCAAGTACTGTGCTATCTACAACAGTGAACTGATAATCGCTTATTTCAACAAATATGAGAGCTACAATGTATTCATCAATGTTGTACGATAAGCTTATTAATGTTGCATGTTCCAAATCAGTTCACATATACAACATCTTGTTAGTTGAACTTACACTCTGCATCCGTGAAAGTTATGATAGCTAAGCCTTCTTCCTGATCATACTCCAGGTCATCAATTTCTCCGCCTCCAGATCTGTGCCTATTCTCAAAGAAAAGTGATAGAAAGTCCTTCGATGTACGACTGTCAATTCCGGACACTTTGACTGCCTTTGGTCGGCAAGACTCGCGATCAAGTCCCGCGCAGACATCATTGAGAGCGGTGACTGTCAGTTGTGCACCATGCAGTTGGAGCCTGTCTGAACCCATCAACTTGGTGGCACCTAATGGGAACAAAACAATTGTTACATGTCATTTTAACTTTGAATTCAGGCATTTCCATTTACTCCTTGAAGGAATACGTTTGTGAAAAGACGTGTTTACATATAGACAATATTTTCCTGTGATGTTTAGTTGCATTAAGTAAGCATAATACTATATTATACTAACATTACCCTTGTCATAATTAATTCAGTTCATCAATTTGTGTTTTAATGACAAATCGTTAATGGTCACTTCTAGGGTAAACAAGTATGTGTAATCAAAATACATGAATCCTACACTTCTTTTTTTGGAATTTGACTTGAAAGTGAATTAAATAAAATATACTTACAAAATATAAAACGTTCATCGAACAGCTCTATACTATATTATGGTGACTAACATTACCCATGTCATAATTAATTCAGCTGATCAATTTATGTTTTGGGGTCAGTAGGGCCTACACGCCGGTTATGTATGTGAATCGTAGCCCGAATCAGAAAAAATGTTGAAGTCTACCGCGATCGCGCTTGGCCACTGCAAAAAGTGCCAGCGGTGGCAATACAGTAGCGTCTCGGTTACTAGCGGCAGGCACATCAACATGATGACTCGGACTTTTCAGGGACGATCGCAGGAACGCTGCTTTTATTCATGTTTACGAAAAAGACATCGATTGCCGTGAACTTTGACGTTGACATATCGCATCTTTTTACTCGCTTGGCAGGTGCCATTTGGAACTTCCCCCACGACATCCGGGTCATGGGATTGTTTATTCAATCATGTAACATATAACCCTATAAATGTTTATAAACAGAGATTTAGTCACTCATACTGGCTTGTTAGAATACTTAGATATGGCAGAGATGTTCGAAAACGTGACACAATTGACGTCATATTCTGCAATTAATTCCTCTTTAAACCCTTGAAGTAGCTGTGAAACCTTTATGACCTCAAATAAAAAAAAAACAAGCACAAGTTGGTGCATGAGATCTTGGTCTATACTTATATGATATAACCTGTAGATAAGAACACATTTTAGAATAATGAGTTGGATATGTCAAAGAACATCTAACACAAAAATCAATGAAAATTGGATAGGCGCTGAGAAAGGCCATGGAAACGCGTTTCCCAACCAACAACGTTCAGGATTACAATAAATAGAGATCAACCACAGTATCATTATTTTCCAACGATGTCAAGGTTAAATATATATAGTCTTATAGATCGGCGGTATTCACTATTCTGTCGCCGACAACATTCGTAGAATCACGACCGCGTGCGCTAAGAGTCACTAAGACTTGTAAAAGGAAAAAACCGTCTTTTATTTTTATTTTACCCGTCGTCGTTGGACATTTGCTCGTCTTAAAGACGGGCAGAAGTGTCCCTGGCTAAGGGCCTGATGAGTACATAGGTATCGGATAACAGAAAGTCACACTAGTGGTGAATTCTTACAAAGGTTACATGACTATTAAACAGCCCTTAGGTGTTAAAATAACATTACCTTGGGGATTCCTGAATTCAACTACAGTCACGCCTGTATCTTCATCACAGTCGCAGGATTCCAGCTCATTTTGTCCTGAATTGTTTTCGACGAACATCTCTATCACATCTTTGGATGTCCCAGGTTTGAATCCAGTAATCCTAACAATCCGGACAGAAGTTTGTTCTGTGGCAGTAGAAGTCGGTGTCCTGTTTTGTACACTGGTTCCTTTTGGTACACTGACAGCAGCCCGTTGCACATCTGTAAATCAAAGAGGTGATGTGTTACAATTATATGCAACCTAATGTCACCAGTCCCAGTAAGCAGTCTGACTGTACGGCTGATGTAGCCATGTTCCACTGCTCACTTCGCGTTGTTGCAATTTCTAGAGAGTCAAATATACAAGGTAGACAGGAAAGTGAATAAAACAAACACATCATTATAATAAACAACCAATAAAAGAACCAATCTATATTTTGATTTGTACACATAAGACAATGCACTGAAAGTCATATTCTATCACGAATCACCCCACTGCTTCATCGTCATCCTTTGACGGTAATGGGGAGCCATTCATACACAGTCCACGCCACCGTTGTATGTTCTCTGCTGTGCGTAGCAGGGTCGGTAGGTCTTCATGTGTCCATTGTTGTATGTTGTCTAGCCAGTTTTTGTTCTGGCAGCCCCGTCGTCTCAGGGGGTTACCTATGTGCCTCAAAAAGGACAAGAGGCCACGAGTACACACAAACCATTAACAAAATGTCCAAAAAACTTACCGGAAGCTGGTTATAAATGCGTGTGTTTAAATGCAAGGAGCATAGTAAATAAGAAAAACTTAAACATTAAAAACTTAAACATTATGGTAGACGATACTGACACTCACATCACTGGAATAACCGAATCATGGGCCAACATAGACATAACACATACAGAATTAGGACTGACGGGATACGTAATGTCTAGGAGAGATCGAATAGGAAGAAGGGGAGGGGGAGTTATTTTATATGTTAAAGAATCTATTCGGGCTTATGAAATTAGACATTAGACAGGGAAGCAGATTGCGATGAAGCTGTTTGTTGCAAGATAGTTTCAGGAAATTCAACATTAAATATTGGATTAATTTGCCGAAGTCCAAATATAAACGAAGAGGATAACACAAAAATACAAAACACCATACAGGAAGTGAGTTAAGGGGAATGTATCATAATGGGAGATTTTAACCATGGACACATATAATGGAAATCTCTAGAGAATACAGGAGATGAGGACCACCAATTTCTATTTTTAATTCAGGATAGCTTCCTTACTCAGCACGTGCTAGAACCAACAAGGGGATAGAATGTATTATATATAGTTTTATTATCATAAAACGAATTGGTGGACAGTGTAAACATACATGAACCATTGGTTAACAGTGATCATAATCAAATACATTGGACATCAATGGAAAACCAGAAAGTAAAAATAAAAAACGTATAGGAAAAACGCACACAAAGGTAACTATAAAGATATGAAAAAATACTTAGCAAAGCTAGATTGGAATAACATGCTGAGGAATAAGACCGCAATTGAATGTTGGAACATTCTAAAATATGAAATTGAGAGTATTATCGATAAAATTGTTCCCTTGAAAAAACAAGGAAAACGGACAAGAAAGAAACACTTGTCAAAAGAAGCTATTAGAAAGATAGTGTTCTAGCAAACTATGTGGAGGGTTTATAGGCGTACCAGAAAGGATGAAGACTACGCAAATTACAAAGAGGCACTTAAGGCAGCTACGACTGAAATTAGACAATCTAAAAGAAGCTATGATCAAAAACTAGCATGTGACATAACAAATGACAGCAAGAGTTTTGTATGCATGTGTCAGGAGTAAATAAAACGTATGAGACATGGTCGGACCTCTAGAAGACACTACGGAAATATAATATCACAAGGGTTTTTAATGGCGGAAAACCTAAATGATAACTTCAGTTCACAGTTTACCATAGAGGATATTATTTCATTACCAGTTCCAGATGCTAAATTTCAGGAGGATAAATGTAACTATTTAGGGCAGTTAATTGTAACTCCAGAAAGAAAATAAAGGCAATGAAGGATAACAAATCACCGGGAGTGGATGGAGATCCTCCAAAACTACTAACGAAAATAGTAGAACAAATCAGTGTACCACTTACAAGAGTGTTCAACTTGTCATTAAAAGAGAGAGTAGTTCCTTTAATATCACGTGGTGGACTTTCTTGTTAGGCATCAATTATTAAATTAATGTCAACATGGATTCCTAAAAGCGAGGTCACGCTTAACAAATATGTTATATAAAAAAAAAAAAATATATATATATACATATATTGCTTGTTATATTGTCGTCCAAGTCATTGATATATATATATATATATATATATATATATATATATATATATATATATATATATATATATATATATATATATATATATATATAAATATATATATATATATATACACACACATATATATATCAATGACTTGGACGACAATATAACAAGCAACATACTAACATTCGCGGATGACACAAAGTATTTAGAAAGGTTAACACAGATGGTGATAAACAACATTTAAAAAACGACCTAAACAAATTAGTTCAATGTTCTGAAAAATGGCAGATGTTATTCAGTTTTGGGAAATGTAAATGCCTACATACAGAACACGGGAACTTGGATACAAACTATATATTTAGGAATAACAATAAGTGCTGATATTGCAGCTTCAAATGGTAATAAAATTATTGGGTTAATTAGTTCGTAGTTGTATAGCTCTTGGCAATACTCAGTCCATCGTGTAAGAACGGGCGCGTTATCAGTTAGCAGGGAGCCGTTCTTATCTTCTATAACTGTAGCCTTGTGTTGTTGTTTTCTTGTCAGCTTCTTCATTGTATCAAAGGCTTTCTTGTTGTTACTCTCTTTTATGCCTTTCTCGATGTTGTCACATTGCTCTGAGTTACATTTCTCTTTTGCTTTTATCATCTCCGTTCTGATGGTGCCATTGACAGTGCGGTATTGTTCCGTTGTTTCAAAGGTGGAGTTCTTTGTCTTCTTTATGTTTCTCCTTGTATCGCAGAGATCAAGAATGTCGTTGGTAATCCACGGTTGGATCTTTCCTTTTTTGTCAAGTACTTCTCTGGCTGTTTCCTGTACAACTTCCTTGATGCTGTCGGTGAGGACGTTTATGTCTTCTTCGAAAAGTAAATAAAATACCTCTCTCTCTCTCTGTCTCTCGCGCTCCCTCCCTACCTCCTTTGGTGCGTGAAAGCGTGTGTACGTGCCCAAGTAATAATAAAGATAAAACCTGTGGATTTGTGTTTCGCGTTCATCGTTGAAGTTGATGGCGATATAATAGAGTTCTGTACGCTCAACATATGTTGACCAACACTATTTCGAGGGGTCAACCGCATCCAGTGCACCTATGACCCCAGCCATCATCGAGCATAATAAGTTAGTCCACAATCAGCAACATTAAAAGTCTACGAGTGTTCTCATACGGTGTTGATGGCAAATAGCAACCCCTTCTGCGCCTCTAATTGCTGTATGTATTACACAATACTAACTGACAACAGGGCGGACACATACCATTTATTCTCAACAGAGCATGTCTGACATACAAACAGGGTGCAACCCGTATTTGGATATGTCCTAAATAAGGAAGGTGTTCTTACTAATATAACGAAGTCAATACGCTACACGTTTCTTCTGTTTACTGCATATGCCAACACGCAATTAATCCTAACTCACTTAATCAATGAGAATAATTCTTAATTTTCTTATATGTCTGGGTCCTCTAAAGAGGGTGGAACACAATTGTGTTCTACACTCATCTATTTGTATATGTAGCGACTTCTGGCAGATATTTACCATGTTGATGTCGCTCTTCAACATGATCAATGCCATTCTACATTTCTACTGACAGTGTCAAGTCTTGTTAAGTTGATTGTTACTTACAATTGAGTTGTCGAGCTCTGGCACTCACGGCAGGTGCTGTACGTCGTGGTTTTTGGTGCGATGTCTGGTTTGTGGACAGTTGTGGTATCATATGTTGTAGTTACGTCTTGGGTCTTGTTGTCGTCAACTGCAAATCCCACTTTCACAACTGTCCGTTGTCCGCAAAGCATATGTATCAAAGAACACAATCACAAACACATGAAATAAGACTGCACACCCATACAGCCATTCTTCAAGTAGAGAAACTGGTAGTACCTCAACCTTCAGTTGATCACTTGGTATTTTATATTGATACTATTAATATTAAATATCAATTGTCGTTTTTTAAGTTCAGATACTAAACCCTCCACTACTACTTCAACAATTTGCTTTGATCGCAAAGAAACTGTGCAATTGGTAAAGATACGTTCTCGTTTTCAAAAATACACCTTAAAAATTCAAACATTAGATCAATCAGTCGACTCAATCAGGGACAGCTAAACAAATCAACAATTTCAATTCAGACCAGCACTTACATTGCATAAAAGCTTTGTTCTACATATTGTAATTGTTACGTAATATCAGTTGCATGCATGCTACAAGTCTGTAACGCTCATAACTAAATGCTGTCATGAAATAAGTAACATCTTTAAACATATATAGATTATAACATGTTAAAGTACAAATCGTGATAATAATTATTGTACATGTTAGAAAGTCAATGACCTATCATGTCTTGAGGTCCTCCATTATTCCTCCTACTTAGCAATTACCAAGGTTATTCTAAATATAAAAGAACAATGCAACTTCCTCTTTATAGTCAGAACATTCTTAATACACACAGATAATCCACGTTTAGGTTCAGCTGCATGCGTTTACAAGGAGCATTGATTTTTAGTTAAATAATAATTTACTTCATTGCTCACATGTGTGAGACAACTATTGTTATTCAAAGCAATTTTGTTAAAATGTAAACCTTTTCATTAAGACTTACAAAAGAATAGTAACCTAAAAGATCAATTTATTTTAAATCTGCTTACCTACCAACACTATGCCATCAATGTGTAATTAGTTGTGGTGTTGTCAGTGTGAATGTTAATGCTTTACAAGTGTCCTTTTAGTTTAACATGTATACAGTACAACCTGACAGTTTGGACAACGGGTCCTTATTGGCAGCCATAACAAGTACAATTTAGAAGTCTGCATTCAGTTAGGTTTTCAAAACTCGTTAATAGTGGAGATATAAAAATACACTGTATGTATACTATGTTATTATGTATATGATTAATTGCATATGAAATGTTAACCTCCAGCATTCTTAAATGTTACAAGTGCAACTGTTTTGTCCATGTCATGCTGCACTTTGTAAACATCACTCAGTATGCATAGGTGCCTATACAGCATACACATAGCACAACATTTGCTTCTTTCCTATTCATTTATATTATGTTCCTGTTATAATTGTACTCTCACGGTCATCATTTTATCTTAATAAATCACCCCTTTTCACTCTGTTTATCTTGTCTTCTGCGTTATTCACAATAATATGCACAAATTAGATCCCTGAAACATTCACTAAGTGCAAAATTTGTTAGTATCTCACATATTGGCATTATATCGGAATCGTGTCTTTCGTATGGGAAAATAACACAATAGTTATATATAATGCCTATGCCAGCACAGCATATTATCATTCACAGCGCCAATATGTAAGTTTTAAAATCACCACTTTACTGTTTTGACTTGTTGATACAAAACTTACTATTGCAGTGTCTAGCAACTGAGGAATATTCATAGCAATACTGCACCAAACAAACGACCCAAGCGTATACCAGGACATTAATGAATTTGAACAATTAGCATCAAAAGAGGCCTTCTGAACTTCTTTGGAAACTCGCTCACTTCCCAGCCAAGGCTTTTTTTTAAATTATCCAGACTTTAAAAAAAATCCATCCTTAACCGATTTAGCCCATCGAGAATCCGGTTCATTTATGTACTAATATGTAGTGTGTGAATAGCTTAAGTAATATCTGCAGTCAATTTAATAAAAAGTATGCATTTCTTTTCAAATCATCAAAAGAATTGACTTTACTCGTTAGATCTGGTATGGGCGTGATTTCCATCCTCTTGACGATCACATGACAAAGTTATGAAATTTTAACCAAGGGCAAAGTAGGAGTAGTCATTAAAGCATAAACTGGTCTGTCATTAGACGTTTCATTCAGAACCCGGCTGACAGCTGAGTAAACCAACGGATCTCAGTTCACACCTGCTCTTACATTACAATGACTTCTCGCTATAAGGACTCCCAATAAGAAAATATTCGCATAAAAGGAACAGCATTGACATCTCCATTCTAGACTGTACTGTTGTGTTTACCCAAGGATATAAGGAACATCGGACATACGGAATAGCTTGGCTAACTACAACTTATTGTATATATATATATATATATATATATATATATATATATATATATATATATATATATATATATATACATATATATATTAGTAGTATCAAGAGTCATCTGTATGCATAACATTGCATGTTAGTATGTATAGTATAGCGCTGTGCTGTGCATAAGCTGTTCTACATTATCATACTGATGATTCACTCTACCAGCCACATACATGCTACAAAGACTTTAGTGGTCATAATTAGGTGCTGCAATGAAATATTGTAATCAATTCATATAAACGATTTTATTACACTTCAGTATGAAGATTATCCTAACATATATTTATGTTCCCAACTCTTCGTCCTACTTGCCATAGACAAGCTTCTTCAAATGCTAACATAAAACCACCATACTAGTATTAGTAAATAAACACATAATTGTGGAACTCATATTATTGTAATTACCTTTGCGACCCTGATTCCATGCCTTATGAACAGTCAATGTGGCGCCATCTAGGCTGAGGTTGAGCATTGAAATGACTTTCTCAGCAACTATAAAGCAACAAAGCCAATGCATCTTTATGATCAAAACATTTCTAGTACACCCAGAAAACCCGCATTTACGTTCATTACCATGACTTTATATTAAGTAGCATATTGTATGTTATTGCTCAAATATGTGCGAGGCAACACCATGCTGATTTTATTCAATACAATTTTGTTCAAATGAAAACAATTTCAATACAAGGGAATAGTAACCTGAAAGATCCAACTATTTAAAATTTGAATCTGCTTCCGTAGCAACACTCTGCCATAATATGTAATTAGTTGTGCTGTTGGCAGTGTGACTGTTAATGCTCTAGTGTCCTCTTAGTTTAAGTTGTGTACAGTACGACCTGTATAACTATATGTACAGTATGAAATGAACTTTTGGACAACGGGTTCTTATTGGCAGACATCCATAACAACCACATTTTAGAAATCTGCATTCACATGTAGGTTTGCAAAACTTTTTAATAGTGGGCACTTTTCTTGTGGGGTCCTCCACACATGTTTGTTTGTGTATATACTAATTTATTATGTATATGATTAATTGCGTATGAAATGCTAACCTCCAGTGTTCTTAAATGTTACAAGTGCAACTGTTTTGTCCATGTCACGCTGCACTTTGTCAACCTCGCCGCCACCAGATCGTCGCTTGTTCTCAAAGAACAGCAGCATACCATCGTAGGATGTTGATGGGTTAAGTCCACAGACCTCGACGGTCTTCCTGTCCCACACATCCTGAGCTGGAGACACTTGAAGTGTCACCCCTTCCAGTGTCAGATCAGGTCTACTGAGTACATTCTCGGCAACTACAAACATAACAAACATGCAGGCTTATAAGAGGATAAATGACATCAAGGTCATGGCAAGATAAATAAATACGCTGGGATTTTGGCAAGAACAGATAGTGAAAGGTGGACAATGCTAACAACAGAATGACAATCACAATCTGGAAGAATAATAGGACATCAGCACAAATTGACTACCAGGTAGATGAAATTATAAAGTTGATAGTGAGGACATTTTGGGGACATGATGCCCAAAATCATGCACACTCATGTTTGTTAAAAAACAGTAAAAAATAGTTTAGTTTGTTGATGTATTTGCACTGTCAATTTCTTATTTTATTGTATCAGGTGCATGAGTTATTGTGACATTTTGGACAAGGTCAAAAGGGACAACAGTATGTAAAGGAGCCTAAAAGGTATACACATCATACAAAATATGCTTCTTTCCTAGTCATATTTAATCAGTTATGTTCCTAACCTCCAGGATGCACAAATGTCACCGTCAAGGTATTGTTGTTTCGGTCAATGGAGTTCTCCTTTATTTCACCTCCACCAGATCGACGATTCGTGAAGAATAATAGAAGTGTGTCGTCAGAGGTGGATGGTTTGAATCCCCGCACCACGATTGTGTCCACGAGACGGGGTGGATCCATGTGTCCTTTGTTCCAACACAAAGAACGTTCATAGACAGGAATACAAAGCACAAAAGAAGTAGAACTAGCACTGATATATATATATATATATATATATATATATATATATATATATATATATATATATATATATATATATATATGTATATATATATATATATATATATGTATATATATATACATATATATATATATATATATATATATATATATATATATATATATATATACTTCACAGTGTGGTATAACTGTGATATGCTGATTTACTTCTGCTTTACAGGATGAATAGGGGTAAATAATAATAATAATAATGTTTTATTTCAGGCAAGAGCACATATATATACATACAAGTAAAAGAAACACAAATATACACACATGATGAACAATAGAGGTACATGTAGTGAAAACAATATATATATATATATATATATAAATATACATACATGGCGTGTAGTAAATATATATATAAAATAAGTCAGGATAAAAAATATGCTTGTATAAAAGTACAAACATCATAAATTAAAAGCATACAATTGATCATTCCAATGTTTAATCAAAGGACTTTGATAATAAATAAAAGTGTGAAAATAATTCACAAAAAGTATATTGTGGGATTTTTCCAACCGGCATAAAGGCTAAAAATTTATGAGCGAATGCGTTCATTAAAGGATTTAACATAATTAGTAGCGAACATATGACTTGCACTACAGCGGGTGACAAGTTGTGTATAATTCTAAAACTGTTGTTATAAGCAATAGTAATACCTTTCAGACAAAATTACACCAAAGACTTGAGGTGTACATTGAACCACAGTATGAATTAAATAAAGTTGTTTTTATGGAACTGTTGCAAAAGTTAAATTTTCTGGCTAAAGTATTTGCCTGTGCATAGATACATCTTTTCTGCCTGACAATATCGTCATCATCAGTAAGGTTATTGTTTATAATATGGCCAAGGTATTTACATTTCTCAGGGTAAGGTAGTGTATGGTTATTGATAACAACAGGATGAATATTTTTCTTGTCCCTAGGTTTGTTATCAATAACCATACAGAAAGATTTGTTGGTATTGTATGTTATATCAAACATATTGCCGTACTCGGCACAACAATTGGTGAGTTTTCTCAACACAGCAACACTAGGTGAAAAA
Organism: Lamellibrachia columna; assembly: GCA_963662155.1. Classification (NCBI taxonomy): domain Eukaryota; kingdom Metazoa; phylum Annelida; class Polychaeta; order Sabellida; family Siboglinidae; genus Lamellibrachia; species Lamellibrachia columna. The sequence goes on along the minus strand of OY759264.1, from coordinate 15,546,128 downwards.
GCACAAAGATCATCAGCATACGTCATATGATTCATTATGGTTCCTGCATAAAGACAGCCAATTTGTAATTTATTCAAATTTACACTTAAGTCATCCATGTAAACGTTAAAAAGATGTGGAGAAAGGATTCCACTCTGCTTAACACCGTTTCAAACGGTAAAAAATTCTGAGAAGCTACAACACCATCTGACAGTGAATTTCTGAGTTCTGTACCAGTAGTAAAGAATGCGCACAATAAAAGAAGGGCAGCCCCAGTCAATTAGTTTGGTGAATAGCTTACTATGATTGACTTTGTCAAAGGCCTTAGAAGCATCCAGCATAGTAACATACATAGATGAGCCATTCGCTATGTAGTGTCAAAAGAGTTCTTTTAATAAAAAATATGAGCATTTCAGTTGAGTGATGCTTTTTAAATCCAAACTGGTTTACACATGTAGATAAAAAAGTAGAAACCCTGGATAATATCAAGGATTCAAATAATTTACTAGCAATTGTGGCTAGAGCAATGGGTCGGTAGTTGTTGTTGTCCGACAGGTCACCTGCCTTATTTTTAATTATGGGGGCTATGATTGTAATCATCCTAGCATCCGGTAAAAAAAAGTGAATTAACATGCTGTTATATAACAGTGACATGTGAACATGAAGTTTTTCATTCGCATATTTAAAATGTTCGCTACTTACACTATCATAACCCGGGGCTTTGCCTATAGGCATTGCATGTATTATATCTTGAATTTCCTTAACATTAACAATCATTTGAACATTAAACTGTACATTGCTACAGTATTCATTGATCTTCTTGATGTTGGCGGGAGAAAGTGGGCCCCTCTGCCAAAGTGGGCTCCTGCCATTATACCTATATAGTGAATCAACAGTAGTGGTGTTTAAAGAATTGCAAGGGGACACAAATCAATGCCGTACATGCCAGCTAGGCACAAATACAAAACTGTTTCATAAAATGGCCTGGGTATCTAGCCATAAATGGGGTGTGTATAAATTCTATGTTTAGTGGAATGTGCATGTCCGTTTTGACATGAATGCACGCGTTGAAACCAAAGCGGCAACCGGCCAACACTCTTTTGAAGAGGCAAAGGAGGCCCCATGGGTGCAGTTGCTTTGCACATTATGGATAATGTGGTTATACTGTAAGCATTGCTAGTGTATGAACATGAATTACAGAGTTTAATAATGTGAATACGTATAGTTAGACATACTGTTTAAATCACAAACTAGTGCCGTCTTATTAATTAATAATTACAGAACATTAACCTAATCAATTCCACAATTAGTAGATTAATTATACAGGTTCTTATAATGTGTTAAGATATATTTGTACAGTAGGGATAGTGAAGGCTGGGTGCAATGTGGCGGGTGTGGCGGGTGTGGCGGGTGTGGCCAGTGGGCACATCGGGAGAGTGCAGGGTATGAATGTGGGTCATTTACATGCGAGATTTGTGCCAATGACTGAGTGATATGGGACACCTTTGTGAGGAGCCCACTTTGGCCTCCAATGTTTTTAATGGGTCTTTTTTAAAACACTATTGACATATAGCATTTAAGAAGATAGAGTATCATGATTATGCATAAAAGTAGTCAATATATTGAACTGGGGAACATAACATAACTGTTTTTTATACAAACATTTCATAATATATATAATTTTGAAGATATAGAGTATGTAATAATGTCATATGTAGGTCAATCCAAGCTTACGGGGCCCACTTTACCCTTCCTTCCCCTATATTATGGCTACATTATTGAAAATTAATAGTTGACACACTTTCTGATGCGTACAACTTGATATGTTACACAGATTGTACAATTGAGGTTAGAAAATGGCACAATTGAGGGATAAAAGATGGTACAACTGAGGTACACAAATGTATTGTGGCATCATATTTCATTAACTGTTATGCACTTTTACACAGTGCATGCTGTATGTATGTCTACAGCATGTAACATATTATGCCAATCACAGGAAATTAATTTTCTAGCATGTTAAATTAGTTGACATTATGGATCAATTATGTATTTCAAATGATAATTAATTATGTACACAATGAATTATTTTCTACATCCGCCCCACACCAGTTGGTCATGCAAATGGCCAAAACCTTGCTGAATCTTTTTTCTTCTATAAGTTTTCATATTTTACTAAAACATTGTTCCATAACCTTTAGAAATCATTCCAATTAAACAGTTTCAGTAAAATGATCATGAGTATGAGTGTTCTAATAATGTTTTTCATGTATCATCAACTTACTTTCTCTCAGATGACTTATATGGTCAGACACAACATCAGACTGAAAAGGGCAGCAGGCAATATTACTAGCAATATGTAAAATACACTGTATATCAACATTTAGTACTACTTGTAAGAGAGAATGGGTTATATTTGTTATATGTTCGCAACAGAGAATGGGGCTAGCTGTAACACAGGTCAGTTTTAAAAAGCATTAATCTTGGGGGAGATATTCCAACTGACAACCAAGCTAAACTTCACCTAAGGCTATTTAATTATCCACTGTGTGTGTTGTTGATATAGTCCCAACATAAATTGTTACTACAGAACAGTATGTGTCACCCAAAACTTTGTTGGAGATGCAAAAACGATTGCCAGTCATAAGCATCTGAAAGTGCTGAATATCCCTGAACTGGGCTTCTGCAAGCACATAACAAATTAATCATATGGGGGGAGGGCATACATTCCACAAAATGTCTAGTCTTAGCTCTCTAACCACCAGCACTCCCACTGATAGTGCTGCCATCAAGTGATTAACAGTGAATTAATGTCTAGTGCCTTATTTCCCGGGTGAATTAAACATACTTAACAGTAGCTGTGTTAGAAACAAATCACTGGCAGAAATGTTGTTGTTCTCATCTTTGGGGGGTTCAAATTAACCCATTTATGTTTAACTGTAAACATTGTCAGAAAGCATTCCAGAAGTCCCTGGCTGATTTGTGCATGCTGGAACCCCCTTTTCAAACCCTGCGGATGGGCCTGATGTGTTCAATTATGGATCAGATGTAGAACTATTTACTTTCAGGAATATTTTTGGCCACCCAGAACACACACACACACACACACACACACACACACACACACACACACACACACACACACACACACACACACACACACACACACACACACACACACACACACACACACACACACACACACACACACACACACACACACACACACACACACACACACACACACACACACACACACACACACACACACACACACACACACACAGCTAAACTTCAATACGAACAACATTATTATTAAATAAAAATACAGGACATATAAAAATTAATAGCATTATTTCTCTGTGAAAGTTTTAATTACTGCCACAGTAATTCACTGTGTCTCAGTGAAGTTGTTGCTGAGGTGAGGATTGTAGTTAACAGTGTCTTAGTGAAGTGTTCACTGGGGTGGGGGCTGTAGTTAACTGTGTCTCAGTGAAGTGTTCACTGGGATGGGGGCTGTAGTTAACTGTGTCTCAGTGAAGTTGTTGCAGGAGAGGGGGCTGCAGTTAACTGTGTTTCAGTGAAGTTGTTGCTGGGGTGGGGGCTGTAGTTAATTGTGTTTCAGACAAAGGATAGTTGAGGTGGGGCTGTAGTTAGCTGTGTCTTGGTCAAGTTGTCCTGGGGTGGGGGCTGTAGTTAACTTTGTCTCAGCCAAGTTGTTGCTGGGGTGGGGGCTGTAGTTAACTGTGTCTCAGTGAAGTTGTCACTGGGGTGAGGGCTGTAGTTAATTGTGTTTCAGACAAAGGATAGTTGAGGTGGGGGCTATAGTTAACTGTGTCTCAGTCAAGTTGTCCTGGGGTGGGGGCTGTAGTTAACTGTCTCGGTCAAGTTGTTGCCGGGGTGGGGGCTGTAGTTAACTGTGTCTCAGTGAAGTTGTTGCTGAGGTGGGGGCTGTAGTTAATTGTGTCTCAGTCAAGTCGTTGCTGGGGTGGGGCTGTAGTTACCAGTGTCTCAGTCAAGGTGTTGCTGGTGTGGGGGTTATAGTTAACCGTGTCTCAGTCAAGTTGTCACTTGGGAGGGGATTGTAGTTAATTGCGCATCAGTGAAGTTTTTGCTGGAGTGGGGGCTACTGCTAACTGTGTATCAATCAAGTTCTTTCAACATATCTGATTTAGTACCCACTTGATGACATGTATATAGTATATATTTTAGAAAAGAATATGTTCGGCATATGACACGGTGGAGATGTATAGGTGCATGGAAGTGTGAGTGTGTGCAAATGTTATGGAACTTGCCAGGGAAGCTACAATCTATGTTGAAATCTGGCTACACACAATAGTCTGAATAGAGCATTGATTAGAAAGTTAGATTACATTGATGTCTACAAGTCAGGCCAACATGTCTATGTTTAGCTGTCAACCTATTAGTGCTGTGACCAGCACTGAACCAATGACTGCTTTCAATGTGACTCAGGTCAAGCAACAAATGTTCCTTATTTCTGACCCATGTGTACAATTGTCACAATATCAAAAGCTGTGTTGTGAAAGCCACAATTTGTTTAAGGTAATTTCTAGAGTCAGATATTGATCATCGAGACATTGACTAAAGTTAGTATTCAGTATATTGAAAGTGTGTTACTTGGAGAACTCTACTAGAACTTAGAAGAAGAAAGTAAATGTTATCAATATGTATTGATCACTAGTATCTGGATATGCCACAGGGTATTGGTGCATATCTGCACAGGTATGTGCTAACATAGGTCACGTATTTCAGTCCTTTGCTACAAAGCAGAATATGAACTGCCACAGTAAATCAAAGGCTGCAGAACATCATATGTCTTGCATTTGTATATTCACAAGTATTATTTGGGAGTCAAATATGCCAGTACAAATTATATAAATATAACCAGCAGTAGTTTATATAATAACATTGCCTAAATGTGGCGATACCCAGTGAAGTGGATGCATGATATTGGTCTGTTTTAGCTATGGCACATACAAAAAGTCATGTGACGAAGGAAACCAAACGATGCAGAAAAAAAAAAACTTTATAATGATACACTATTACACTTCAGGATACATGAACCCACATTACCAATCATGTTATAATATCTTTAAGACATCCTACCTCAAAATCCCACCTTCCACCTTTTTCTTAGGCTAACTTCCCACCTCCCACCATTTATAGGACCAACTTCCCACTTCCTGTGAAATGGAACGAACTGGTGGTTCAGTTGATGAATATCCCCGTAGGTACAAGGCATATGTCATATATCACATTTATTATGTATCCGTTTTACTGTAATATCATTTCAGGACGTTTGTCTTTATAATAGTACATTTTAATTAAAACTGAATTAATTAGTATAACAAAATGAATGAATTAATAAATAGAAGATTAAATATTTTGCAGTTATCATAGTGGTTAATGTATCAAATGAAGGCTGAGGAGCTTGGCAATCAATCAATCAATCAATCAATCAATCAATATATATATATATATATATATATATATATATATATATATATATATATATATATATATATTTATATATATATATATTTCAAAGCTCCTCATTTTTCAATTGATATATTACATACCATGATCACTGAACTTGATTTCATATTGTTATATTAATTAATTAATTTAATTAATTAATTTAATTAATTAATTGTTCTGTATACACAAATGGTATATATATATATATATATATATATATATATATAATATATATATATATATATATATATATATATATATATATATATATACCATTTGTGTATACAGAACAATTAATTAATTAAATTAATTAATTAAATTAATTAATTAATATAACAATATGAAATCAAGTTCAGTGATCATGGTATGTAATATATCAATTGAAAAATGAGGAGCTTTGAAATCAATATATACCATTTGGGTAGGCAAAAGAAATTAGTGAATACATTAATTAACCAAAATTAATTAATTAACAGAACAAGATGAAATTATTTTCAGTGATCATAGTGTGTAATATATCAAATGAAAGCTACAGAGCTTGGCAATCAATCAATATATATATATATATATATATATATATATATATATATATATATATATATATATATATATATATACATATATATATATATATACATACATACGTACATACATACTAGTGCCCTGTGCGGGCCTATAATTTGAACCCAAGCCCGGCCCGCAATTAGCAGTTAGAGTCCAGGCCTGGCCCAGGCCCGCAAAAAAATGTCAAGCCCGGCCCAGGCCCGCAAACTAGAATTTAGGCCTAGACCTGGCCTAGGCCCGACTGCGAATGTTTGGCCCAGGCCCGGCCCGGCCCATACCCACGGGCCAAAGACGGGTAAGCCCGCAGCCCGCAAGTCCTCGGCCCGCTAAGTTTAGAGAAGATAAACCTATAATCTTATAAGAAAAACGAAACACAAATAAACTGTAAAACAGACTTATTGTTTTATTACATAAAAAAATAATATATGAACATTGCATAATGTTTACTACTGAAATACTAATGTCAGTTGTTGTTTAGCAGTGTCTAGCTAGTAGCTTGTACTAGCAACTACTATGTCACCAACTGGCACTGACACCCAGTGGCATTTCCAGCAGACCTGCAGTCACTATGTAAATATATATATATATATATATATACATACATATATATGTGTGTGTATATATATATATATATATATATATATATATATATATGTATATATATGTGTGTGTATATATATATATATATATATATGTATGTGTATATATATATATATATATATATATATATATATATATATATATGCCATCATTTGTGTAGACAGAACATTAATTTAATTAATTAATGTTTTTGTTCTGTGTCTACATAAATGGTATGTGTAGATATATATATATATATAAATATATATATATATATATATATATATATATATATATATATATGTATATATATATATATATATATATTGATTGCAAAGCTCCTGAGCTTTCATTTGATATATAACACACTATGATCCTTGACAAATATTCAATCTTGTTCTGTTAATGAATTAATCTTGTTTATTTTAAAAAATTCCTGTTCTGTCTACACAAATAGTAGATTGATTGCACAGCTCATCAGTTTTCTTTTGATATACACACTATGATTACTGATAATTATTTCATGTTCCAGTAATTAATTAATCATGGTTAATTAATTAATTTCTTGATCTATGGCTACATAAATGGTAGATACATATATTGACTGCCAAGCTCCTCAGTTTTCAGTTATATTACACATTGTGATCATTGAACATTATTTCATCTTGTCCTATTAATTAATTAATATTGCATAATTAATGAATTTATTGTTTTGTATACACAGATGTTATATATATATATATATATATATATATACATATATATTTATATATTGTCAAGCTTGGCCCGTCAGATTTCATTTGTTATGTTACACACTATTGATCACTGGAAGCTATTTAATTTTCCATTAACTAATTTTGTAATAATAATTAAATTAATTAAATTTCAGTTAAAATATATGCATATTATAAAGACATACATTCTGAAATAATCTTATAATAAAACCTATACACAAAAATGCTAGTATAGTAAACTTAAGGGAGTGAGTACATATTCTATAGCAGTATTTCTATAGAATACATACCCCGGGGATACATAATATATACAGAATTCATACCCTGGGGTACATATTCTATGGAGTCCATATTCTATATGACACCAGTATTTATGGTAAGTGGTATAAACCATGCAACCTTGCCCCCAAGTGTGGGGAAACTCACATATGTCATATATGTACATGTTCTGCAACAAAGGGTCACATTTCCAACAAAAAATATTAGGAATGGGTGTTTAATTCACCTGCTACAACATTTGTGAAGGGGCCATTTAGCCTTGCATTAGGAAAGGTTTGTTCCACTAAATGTAAGTAAAGGGATTTGATAATTTTTTTCTGATATGACCGAAGTGCTGGCTGACAATTCACAACATAAGTTCACATATAACAGGCGATGGTTGGTATGACCCACATGCTCACTAGGTGGCAGGTCTGTTTCTTCTGAACAACTTTTCCTCATGAATTCTGGAAGGTGTGTAAACCCAACATTAGCTCAATGGAATATGATTTCGGTTGTTCAGAAGATAAAGGCTTGCTTCCTATGAAAATGACAATGGTGCGAGTTTTCCACTTTTGTGTATTAATAATGTGCAATTGCTCCACCAATTGTTTGACCCTGGGGCCAATGTGGGGGGCTAGATTGGGAAAAAAGTTAAATTAACCAATTTTTGACAGCTAATGAAAAACTTTACACTTTTTGGCCCAGTCAAAAACAGCCATTATATTTGGATGCTTCGACACAGAAAATTAGTAATTTGATTTGCATTATGTATGTTATATAAAGGCCAACACTGTGTATTGGGGGGGTTGGTTTGATACTAAACACTATTCATTATTTGAATTTGTGAACTGCTATGACCACCCCTAATCTGTAAGATAATGATCAAATACATGTATGAATAAAATAGAAGTGAAACTCTTCCTGCTACATTTCTATTTTGGAATACTGACTAAGTCTGGGTTAACTGGATACAACCCTGGTCATATTGGTAAAATAAATCATCCACCTGTTAAAACCAGATATCATGATTAAACAGCAAGCCCTGTTGCATTGGATGCAAATGGTCTTCCCAACAGCACCTAGAACCCACATGGCCACCCCAACTGTGCTTTGGTTAAAGAAATCTCAGGAATAATGTCACACAATATTAATGTCATGTCCTCTGGATTTGTGATAAAGGTTCTTCAAAAATGGTTGTAATCATAAAACTTGATGATGTTTGTAACTACAGTACTGGAATCTCATAAAAATTATATTTCAGCTGATCATATAAAATCCACTAACCTGCACACACACAGTTCATACATGTAACCAGAGCTCTTAAACATTCCTTCACTATTCCTTGGCAAAATGTATTTTTCCTGACCAAAATGTAAATTAATTTACCTGACCAAAATGTAATTTTTTGTTTAACCAAAATTATGTTTTACAATAGGCTCCCAGCTCCTCCAATCCACTTTACATCTGTCCAATCTACCCTACAACCATCCATTCCACCCTACATTCATGCCATCCAACCTACGGTCAATCCAATCCACACAATATCCATCGAATCCATCCTACAGCCAGCTAACCCACACCACTGCCATCCAATCCATCCGACAGGCATCCAATTCACATCATAGCCAAGCAATCTATCCTACAACCATCGAATCCACTGGACATCCATCCAATTTACACCAACAGCCCTCCATTTCACACTACAGCCATCCAATCTATCCTATGACCATCCAATCCACCAACAGTTGTCCAATCCACTCCAGAGCCATTTTATTTAAACCATTTTTTTTTTGGGGGGCAATATTTTTGGTGCCACACCTATAACACTATATCTCTCCTCCCGAAAGCTTCCCCCATTGGGGAAGATGCCCTAAGATAACTTCCCCCCCATCCTAAATACCTTACCCCCTCCCAATACCCAAGTTGTCTTGACTCCAAACTATTTTCCCCCACAACTAAAATCAAGAACATGGATCAATTAAACCAATATTTATTATAAATTTCAACATGTAATGACTTACAATTATCACAAAAGACTTCACGTGCGATAAATAACAAAATCAGTCTTTTATCACTCGCAATTATCACAACACAACAAAATCATTCACCAACTTGAATACATTAATACATTAAGTGTCTAATGTTATCACCCAAATTGCATGTCCACAAAGAAACTATCACACTGTCTACAGCCCACATTGTTTCATGGTAATTAAAGTCTTGTAGACATCTTCCTTCAACAGGCGACTGCACATTTTGAAAGGCTTGGGATCAAACGATTATTTTTTTCTGTGAAGTGGGTGAAAGGATTTAGTGATTCTGTATTGTGTGGTTACCCACTAAAATAAATCAAAGGTTAATAAACTATGCAATATTTCCCCCCGGAGGTAAGATATCTCCCCTACAGGGGGAAGATACCTTGGGTTAGGCTTAACCTAGGTATCTTCCCCCTGGGGGGAGATGTCCAGGGGGAAGATACCCTGCCCCACCATAATGGGTATACATTGGTCTATGTTCAGCCAACATGAATGCAAAATCAACTTTACCCCTCCCCCTCAGTATTCAACAGATTCCAACTCTGATATGGACAGTCCCAAACTATGTTCATAGTAAAGGATAGGATATTTGTCCCACTGATATATATGGGTCACTTGTTATTCCCTAATACAATCAGTCATCCATACCAAAAGGTCAGATTAATCCCACAATCATGGTCCCTTATGGTCAGCCAAGAATGATCAGCTGTGAACAGTGGACTAGCAAGCTATGCAATTAGTCTTTGGGTATTTATACAGTGATTGATTATAATCTAAGGTGACAATTTGATGTCCCTAATTGTTTTTTAATAACAGAAGAGATGAAATAGTAGAGGTGGCAAAACTGATGTGTGCTATTACTATATCTATATTTTGCATGCAATTTTGTCTTACATTAACATATGTGTGTGTGTGTGTGTGTGTGTGTGTGTGTGTGTGTGTGTGTGAGTGTGTGTGTGTGTGTGTGTGTGTGTGTGTGTGTGTGTGTGTGTGTGTGTGTGTGTGTGTGTGTGTGTGTGTGTGTGTGTGTGTGTGTGTGTGTGTGTGTGCTATTTCATTAGAGGTGATGTTAAAAAAAAGATGATCAAACAAATAGACAACGAGCATATGATCAGAGCTCCAGTTAATTAATCACTAGACATAAGTGGGGGCTTATTCCACAAATAGTAATGACAATGCTGTAAAACAAGCATTAACTGGATTGGTTTGTACAGGTATTCCCATTGTGATTTACAATGAGGGTGCAGTTTGTCCTACATTGGGGGTGCACTTTATACCAAACTGAATGGGTCATTGGAATAAAAAATAATGTATGCCACATTACTGCTCGTATGAACCAATGAAACCTGCTATAGCAGTATATCGGGGGCACCTAAATAGCTATTTCACATTGTTAGTTAGTTAAAGTAACTGTGTCATGGGACGTTTAGAGCTGTTGAATTTAATTGAATAAAAACTCAAATTGGAGTAACTTTCTTCGTGTTTATTTCTGCTGAAATTGAACGCAAAGAATTAGGGTTGGCATCATATACAAGTGGCAGCTGCTGAGATAGGTGGGGTACGCTTTGCCCTGGAGGTGCATTTTGCCCCACAATATGCTATAGTGAGGTAAAGATTGATGAAAATTAAATGTACATTGATGTCTCAGAGTCAGGCGAACATGAAAAAATGTTGCTGTCAACCTAGTAGTATTGTGTCGAGCACTGAGCCACTGACTGTCTGACTATCTGACTCTCGCTCACCTTCGTGAATTCGCAGAGAAGATAGTCTGGTGGTCATATAGATGTGGTCTCGTTGTTACCCACTTTCACCTCTCCATTTTATGTAAGCATTCCCATGATGGGCCAGCAGCCAATCAGCGCTATTACCGACATTCTACACTAAACATTGTTTTTGCCTGATTTAACTTTTCAATCTGACAGTTGTGTCAATTTAATGAAAGTTTAAAGTTAATTCGAATTGCATCATATAAACAGATCAAAGTTCACTGTTATTTAATGAAGTAGCCAATAAATATGTATGCACAATGTTATTCAAGCGCGTGTCCAGGGGGGCATGGGGGGTGCACGCATACCCCCATTTTGTTTGAAACAATTATTGTTTGGGCTATACTCTTATCTGACAACTACCTTAGTTTGAGAACTGAAATCACATTATTACCACTGTGTATAGCCACAGCATAAATCTGGCACTATGCAAAGCATGCAAGGTTTCGGAAGTACAAAACATGATGTCTACCCTGCAGACTCTATTTTCTTCAAATACATGTCCAAGAGACAATGACAGAAGAGATGAACATCTGAAATGAGCTTGAAGGTTTGAAGGAAGTGGGTGTTGGAAAGCTTAAACTACTGTTTGAAACAAGGTGCGTGGATCGACACACTACACTGGAAGAGTTTAGTTAAAAGTGTGAAGCCATCTTTGGCTTCACACGTTTACAGTCTGACTGTAATTTCGAACAATGAAGGTAAAACATGATGGATGCTTTTGGCCTACTGTCTTTGAAAGATCTCACAATCGACAATCATCACTGCATTCCAAGTGAATCGGTGCATGTCTTAGTACAAAATAGACCTCAGCAAGCCTCCGGGTCTACGAAGAAGTCACTCTGTTATCTTTAGCAACATCAGACGGAATGCAGATGTGGAGTACATTGAGATCTACAAGATGACTCGATCGCTTTGGGAGGCAGACCATGAGACAAAACAAAGAGGCAGACAGCCCAGAAATACAGTAGCGGCGCTTACTATTCCTGCCATTTCTAGACCACCTTCTCTAGGAATGTGACACAAGATGCAGTGTGATCACAGGGAAAGCTGTGCTTGGCCTGAAACTTTTGCCCAATATAGTAGGCGCGCACCCCCAGCGTCCATGCAATCTAACATAACTGACCTCCAAGAATGATATTGTCGTGACCTGCCACCCTCAGCGTCCATGCTATCTAACATAACTGACCTCCAAGAATGATATTGTCGTGACCTGCCACCCTCAGCGTCCATGCTATCTAACATAACTGACCTCCAAGAATGATATTGTCATGATCTGCCACCCTCAGCGTCCATGCAATCTAACATAACTGACCTCCAAGAATGATATTGTCATGACCTGCCACCCTCAGCGTCCATGCAATCTAACATAACTGACCTCCAAGAATGATACTGTCATGACCTGCCACCCTCAGTGTCCATGCAATCTAACATAACTGACCTCCAAGAATGATACTGTCATGACCTGCCACCCTCAGCGTCCAAGCAATCTAACATAACTGACCTCCAAGAATGATACTGTCATGACCTGCCACCCTCAGCGTCCATGCAATCTAACATAACTGACCTCCAAGAATGATATTGTCATGACCTGCCACCCCCAGCGTCCATGCAATCTAACATAACTGACCTCCAAGAATGATATTGTCATGACCTGCCACCCTCAGCGTCCATGCAATCTAACATAACTGACCTCCAAGAATGATACTGTCATGACCTGCCACCCTCAGCGTCCATGCAATCTAACATAACTGACCTCCAAAAATGATATTGTCGTGACCTGCCACCCTCAGCGTCCATGCAATCTAACATAACTGACCTCCAAGAATGATATTGTCGTGACCTGCCACCCTCAGCGTCCATGCAATCTAACATAACTGACCTCCAAGAATGATATTGTCCTGACCTGCCACCCTCAGCGTCCATGCAATCTAACATAACTGACCTCCAAGAATGATATTGTCATGACCTGCTACTCTCAGTGTTCATGCAATCCAACATAACTGACCTCCAAGAATGATATTGTCATGACCTGCCACCCTCAGTGTCCATGCAATCTAACATAACTGACCTCCAAGAATGATATTGTCATGACCTGCCACCCTCAGTGTCCATGCAATCTAACATAACTGACCTCCAAGAATGATACTGTCATGACCTGCCACCCTCAGCATCCATGCAATCTAACATAACTGACCTCCAAGAATGATATTGTCATGACCTGCCACCCTCAGTGTCCATGCCAGCTGAAATCAGACTGTGGAAGAAAAAATGGTATTCGTCAGAAAAACCAAAGCCCCGTAACTTACAGGAAACAATGAGTGCAACTTCCAGTGACATGTACCAAATCGTTTCCATATGTTTCACCTGGTGATGCTTATATCGGTCACATGTACAGGAGTGGAGTGTGCTAATTCTGATCTAACACTGGTGAAAACCGTAATGCGGAGCACCGTGCACCAGGATCACCTCAATGCGTTGGTGCTATTTCATGTACATAAGGATATCAAACTCGACATACAAGCAATTATTAACAAGTGCAGCAGGAAGCATCCAAGAAGAATTGTTTTCATTAATCCTCTGAGCGCTCACTGAACTGCTACTGTTTGATGCACAAATACAGTAAATGTTTAACTTGTTCATTGATCTGATTTTGTTGTGTTATATTAGTAATAATATAATGATAAAATTATTCAGGGAGGTTCACAAATCGTCCCCCTGAACATACTTTTACCACATTACAGTTTCAAGAGTAGTAAATTAATTTCCATGATCCCCTTGGATGGGTGGCTGCGCCCCCCTGTCGGTCAAATCCTAGATCCGCCAGTTATTGTCAATATGAATTAAAATTAGACTAACTTCTGTTAGTGTTTCAGGTTGTCATAAGTAACCATTTTTAGTACTCTAGATTTTAATAATTAAATGTCAACCTGTCCTGGATTCATTTAAATATCATGGATATATGATTTCCCCCGAGGGGTGTGGACAAACACCAATATGTGTACATGACAGACCTGTTTATACCTACAGTACACATTTAACTTACAGCTTCAACTAGTTCTAACTAGGTTTAAAGTTGCAGTGGATAAAGGCTACACACAGTGCTAATATCGTCCTGCATAAAGGCTTTACATACTCACATCATAGGGACATGGGGTATTCCCGATTTCACCTACTCCCATTTCGCATACTGATATTACTCCCATTTACTAAATCGAAAAAGAACTTTTAGATTTAACTGAAGAAAAACTTTAATTTTTGTAAAGCCACTGTTTGTATGGAATTGCTAAATGAAGCCACATCCAATTAACGGTTGATCATGTTCAAGCCAAGCCTTGTTTGTGTAGTTAGTATACCAAGTGATCTAAGAGTAGGCAAAGTGGGAGCAGGCCTTAATTGGGCTATGGACCAACTGGGAATCTGTCTCAGAATTAGCCATAAACCCACTGTAGGTGAAATGGGCATGAATCATTGCAGCCACAGATGGTTCTACCTGACTGACCTAACATGTCCCTTCAGGCTACATGTAAACAAGTTCAAAGTATTGCATTGACCTGGCCATCTCAACCCTGGGGGAATTGATCTTGTCAGGTCATTCAGTGGGGTATTTAGGGGGGCCACTGGGCCATGTCCCCTTGGCTTAAACATGGTAAAATGGCAAACTAATGGATAACTAAGCTTGGTCCAGTTTGGCCTCTGCCTTTGTGAGATCCTAGATAAGCCACTGAGCTCAGTCTGGTAACCAGACCTGAGTCATCTTATGAATATACCATATATAGAATACGGATTGTTGGGATCTGGGGAGAAATATGACTGTCTCCCGTTTTACAACAGATTTGCTTCAAGTGGAAAAATCGTGATTAAGTACATTATGTAACACAACAATGAAAATTCTCATTTTGGGTGCTGAAATTCACAAAAAAATATATAAAATTTAAAGTTGAAGGCTGAATCATTCTGAAAGTATAATAAAAAAGTAGATACATACTGAACAAAAAGAGTATTGCCAGTATCCATGACAACTGATGGTACATTTTGATTAAGTACACTATAACATAACAGTGAAATACAGGCTGAGGAAAACACTTTCAGAAATAATTTTATTTTTAAATGTCCAGCTTTTGTGCAACCAGTATATGCTTTGTCCTTCTCCCTATCACTACTGAATTTTTAATAGATAATCTATACCAATATATCTACATACTCAGCAAACTGCAGATATGTGGCTTGTAAACTTCTCAAGTTAAAGGCACGTGAAAACAGGTCAAAATAATGGGTACAATTTTGGGCGCTTACCCCTTGTTCACATCATAGGGCATTACAACCACAATTTGCATGTACATGCTTAGTTCTCTTGCAGAAGTGCTCAAGCATTGCCACATAATCATTGGTTAAAACTTAAGTACATTTTTATATACCCACTTTTTAACCATTGCATAGTTGATTTCACAAGGAATGACCAGTATAAGTGACTGTGCAGTTCAGGGTTTAAAATGGACTTCTACAATGACTTAATAACTTTGAGGATGATCTTCAGTTAGAACGCTGTGCTCTCAATCGAGAGAACCCAGGTTCGAATCCTCGCAGCTTTAGCAATACCATGCAGCTGTATGAGTACCTTCACATAGTAACTGCAGTGTGGCTGAATGCTTCTCACATGGAGTAGGCCATATCACAAATATGCTTCAGCATGAAACAATTTTATTTGATCCGCAATATATGTGTTGTCTGAAGTTCAACACTGTTGGGGGGGGGGGGGGTTTGAGCCAATACTAAACATTATGTTTTAGGAATTTGTTAACTTATGCAACCACCCATAATCTGTATGATAATGATCAAATACATTTATGAATAAAATGAAAGAGAAACTCTTCCTGTTACATTTCTATTTTAGAATAATGGTTCTTCCAAAATGGCTGGATGCTGCTTGTAACAACATTACGGTAATCATGTAAATATGAAATTTCTGCTGATCATTGGGAATTAATAATACTAATAATAATTAACTTCAATGGATCCTATATTCTCAGGAACCTGAGCTCAGAGGCGCAACAAAACAGAATCATTAAGCATAATTGTGAACAGGGACGTGCAAAAGTCATTATCAGAATGAGGGACAACCGAAGATTTATGGTGGAAATGCAATTTGGAATAAATATTCACTAACCTGTAGTCCTGCATATACAACACAGTTGATGCATGTAACTAGCTGAAACATTCCTTGACTTTTCTGTGTCCAAAATGTAATATCCATGACCAAAATATTTTTATATGACCAAAATAAAATTTCTCCCTACCAAAATGACAACAAATAAGTATGTTTTTTCCAATGGCTCCCAGCTTCCCTGCATCTAACCAACAACCATAAAACCATCCAATCCAGTCTACATCTGTCCAAACACCCTACACATGTCCAGTCCACCCTACATCTGTCCAACCACCCTGTATCTGTCCAATCCACCCTACATCTGTCCAATCAACCCTACATCTGTCCAACCACCCCGTATCTGTCCATTCCATCCTATATCTGTCTAAAACTCTACACCTGTCCAATCCACCCTACACCTGTCCAACAACCCTACGTATGTACAATCCACCCTACATCTATCCAACTACCCTACATCTCACCGATCCACCCTACATCTGTCCAACCACTCTACATCTGTCCAATCCACCCTACATCTGTCCAACCACTCTACATCTGTCCAATCTACCCTACATCTGTCCAACCACCACACATCTGTCCAATCCACCCTACATCTGTCCAGTCCACTCAATAAATGAGAACAGTCGTTAATTATTTCCATGGTAAGGTATCTTCAAAACTGGAGCCACTAATGCAGTCAACTGGCAATTCAGGAATACAATCAGTCATCCAATGCAAAACAAACAGATTAATCCGACAATTATGGTCAGCCCAGGCATATCAGAGCTCTGTGAACAGTGAATTAGCAAGCCTTTCAATTAGTGTCTGGGTATGAACACAGTGATGAGTATAATCTAAGGTGACACTTTGATGTGCCTGTTTGTTTGTTTAGTAACACAAGAGCTGGGATGTGACAATTATAGAGGTGACAAAACTACTATATCATAGGGTATGTTATTAATATATCGTAGGCTATATATTCTGTATGCATTCATTGGAAAATTGAGCCTATTTACTGCCCAACATTAATCAATATAATTATGCTATTTAGTTATCTCGAGCTAATGTTAAAAGATAAAATAAATAGAAAACCAGCGCATGAGCCGAGCTCCAGTTTCTGAGTCAGTTGACATAAGTAGGGTGGGGGCTTATTCCACAAATAGTCATGAGCATACTGTATTAAATGGGTTAGATTGTACAACCACTCCATTGTGATAAAAAATAAGGGTTCACTTTGTTCACATTGAATAGACATAGGAATAACAAAACAGCATAGGCCTTATATGTCATATTATTGCTTGTATGAACCAATGACACCTGCTATAGCAATACATAGGGGACACATAAATAGCTATTTCACTTTTTCATTTAGTTAAAGTACCTATCTTTTGGGACCATTTAGAACAGTTGATATAAAAACTCAAATTTTGGGTAACTTTCTTGGTGTTGTTTTTGTATGAAATTGAATGCATCCAAACTGATTTGGCATCGTGTTGCATCGCTTGATTGTTAGACTGCTCCAATACAAGTGACATCTGCTGAGATAAATGGGGTGCACTTTGCCCCAGAGGTGCGCTTTGCCCCACAGTACTCTATATATGTTAGACCTACACTCATGTAACAGAGGAGGTTGGCAGGCTTGTGTCATGCACAGTAGATGTTTACATGTTAAGCTCCCCCTACTTCGCAAGTTTTATGGGCTCTTGTGTAATTGCTGCTTGCTATGAATTTGTTTTATATTGACACATGGTTATACATTGATTTATTGATAACAAAGGAAACAAAATTGTCACAATCATCATAATTTTCAGGCTCCGTGTGATTAGTTTTAAGTTGAACTTGAGAAAAACAAGCAAACATGTTTTTGCTAGCAAAATCAAACTACAAAATATTCATTAATTGTTACAGATATATATATATATATATATATATATATATATTTATATATATATATTTAACAAGATTTGCCATCCAAGCCAAAGGCCCAGATGGCAAGTGGACAAGGAAGCCATTGGCTTATCGAGAGTCCAACAATGTTCATCTACTTATAGCCCGCCCTCCTGAGATATGTGTCAACCTTGTTTTTAAACATATTCACGCTGCTAGCAGTTACACAATCTGTAGACAATTTGTTCCATTCATTTATTGTCCTCTGTGAGAACGAGTGCTTCCTGATGTCCAATCTACATTGATCCTTTACTAATTTTACCTCATGTCCTCTAGTTCTGCTATCCTTCTTGAGTGAGAAAAACATATTTCTATCAATATTTTCATACCCATTCAATATCTTAAAAACTTCAATCTGATCTCCTCTTAACCTCCTTGTCTCTAGAGTTGTTAAACCACATTCTTTCAGGCGTTCTTCATAACTAAGGTCTCTCAGTTCAGTAATTATCAATTCCATATAAAAATAAGATAATAATTTGAGTTAAGACTGTTGCATGAGATAAGCCGACTGACCTCACGACAATAATAAGTGTTGTTCTGCCCTTAGAATGATATATTTACACTTCAATATAGTACTACAATATAAAACAAATACAAATTTGAAATTACAAGCTTTAATGTTAGTAAAAACAAAGAAATACAAGTATTGATGTCGCAGTTTCTGTTTTGTTTGTAACCATAAACAATTTTAAAATCCATTTAAACATATTATATGTTATGATAAATACAATTATTGTTATCATCCATTTGGACACTAAGTTGTTATAATAATTCTAACCATTATGATTGTTTTTAGGCTGTCTCATATAGATATGGTGAATTCACTTGCATTATCATGGACCTGAAGAATCATGGAAAGTGCATCACATGGATTTAAAGAACCACAAACAACGGAAAGTAGTTTTTTTAATAAATGAAGCAACAAATGAGTATTGCCATTGCCATTGGGTCAAGTAATTACACTATATTTGACAATCATACGTGTGCCATTTGTGCACCTAAAATGATGTAGTATGGTATAATTAACGTCTTGGGATAGATAAAGCGAGATAAGAGTCCAACACAAAGCCGTAATAATAAGGGAGCTGTTTATGCAAGATTACCAATATTATAACGCATAAATGATTTTACAACCTCAGCCTCAAACATGTGATTAGTTTGAGTTCATGGAATGTAAGCGGACGCCAACGAACGCTGTAAACAGACTGGGTCGCAACTTCCGGCGATCACTAATTTGACCTGATTTTGGCGCATACGCGTAGCCTGCCAACCTCTTCTGGCCCACGTAATAAACTTCGCTGTTTCCAGAATCGTTTGCCTTATATTTATAGTGAGTTTAATATTGATGAACATTAAATGTACCTTTATCGCTGGCAAAGATCCGTGCCGTTATTTCTGCCCCTGCGTGTTATGGCATTCTGATTGAACGGCTTCGCAACACTTCCACGTCTGTCAGTGGCGTCTGGTGTTAATAAAAACACAACCGAACTGGACCAATCACTGCCTCACCACTGCATTATAACCAGGAAGTACTGACTTCTGGAGTAGCGATTTTTCCGTAATGTACGATCGGTAGATGGCGCTACCAGTACCATACAATAACGCTGCGATAATTAACTAACGTGTTGTTAAATACAGTAATTAGGTGGAATGTCAATACTAGACTGTAGTTGTGTTATCCATATTCATCGTACGCCCGTTCCCAGACAGTTGCAGCATTGTGAAATATAAAGCGAACAGTTGTCCACCTAACCACCAGATGTCAGTAAGAAACATAATCGAAAGTAAACTCACCGTGGTGTTCGAGGAATTCCCGCGGAGATTATTTGAGCCATAGCAAACAGTTCTCTTCAAATATAATATGCATATATATTACAATAATTGTGCCAATCAATGCAATAATAAGCAAATACCTTATATAAGATCTTTGATAATACGTGCATAGGACAATGTTTTGTTTTATCTTCGTAAATAGTCGCCAGGTGTCTCTACTTTATACTGCATAACGTAGACACACCTAGCGACCATGAAGTGAAGATAAAACAAAACCATTGTATGGCACTTTCAGGATCAATGCATTGGTGCACACAATTTATGTTTGAATATGTAGTATATAAGCATAACATGTCGGCTATGTATGCTGAAGCTGACATAAATTATAATAACTTAATTTGTTTATCATAAATCGAACTTCTTAGGCACATACTGTGGAACAGTACGTAATACCAGTCGCCTAATTCCTCTAAGCTATAAATAAGATAAGATAATATAAGATAAGATACGTTTTATTACCTAGTAGCAAGTACAAGCAAGTACAAGGAATTTGTAATATTGTGGCGTTAGCACAAACGTACACTCATGCACCCAATAACACACGGACTAAACATTACATATCACCAATCGTAATACTAAAAACAGTTGAAACAAACGAGAATTATATAATAGAATACAAATAAAAAAAATAAAATAAAAAACCCGACATTGCAACTACCTGCTAGAGGCAAGACATTTATGATGTCAGTAATTTATTATGTTGTCTCCGTTTAAAAATCGCAGCGCTTGAGAATAGAAACTATTGTTGAATCTCGTCGTTTTAGTTTTTATGCAACTGTAGCGCTTACCGGAGGGAAGGAGTTCAACGAGATGGTTGGCTGGATGATATGCGTCTTGTACAATACGCTTGGATTTACGCAAACTGCGAGAACGAGACCTGATGGACGGCATATTTGACCCAATTAGTTTAGAAGCGTTCTTGACGACTGGTTCAATTTGATTAATTTCATCTTGGCTGACGCGACCAAACCAGAGAGTAATAGAAAATGACAAGACACTTTCAATAACTGCGCGGTAGAAACGTGTTAATATTGCTTGTGATAAGCCGAATCGTTTGAGGTATCTAAGGAAGTGCATGCGTTGTTGTTCTTTTTTAATTATGTCAATCGAGTTGTTACACCCGGAGAGATCTTTTGATATAGTCGAACCCAACAATTTTGCAGAGTCGGCTTGTAAGACTTCAGCACCGTCAATAAAAGGGGGTGGATGGGTGTTTTCTTTTTGCGAAAATCAATGATCATTTCCTTAGTTTTGGATATGTTTAGTACCAGGTTGTTGTTCTTACACCAGCCAGCCAGCCTCGCATAAGTACTCGGTTGTTCCAGGTGCTTCATAACATAAGGCAACTGCATCGTCCGCAGATCTGTTAGTTTGATAAGCAAACTGGTGAGGATCCAATATACCGGCCACGGAAGATTTCAGATAACGGAGCATGATATGTTCAAAAACTGTCATCGCAACTGAGGTAAGTGCCACTGGACGGTAATCGTTCATGGTAGAGATTTTAGCCTTCTTGGGAATAGGTATAATCACAGAAGTTTTAAAACACGTTGGGACTATGCACTGTTGTAAAGATGAATTGTAGATGTCAGCGAATACTGGAACAAGCTGATCGGCACAATTCTTGAATGTATATGATGAGATGTTGTCAGGACCCGAAGCCTTGCGCGTACTCGGTCGCTTGAACAATGTCCGCACGTCAGCACCGTTAACGGTAAAAGACGGCGACAGAGGAGTATCTGTGGGTAGGGGGCGCTGTTCCGGCGATGTGTTTAACATGTCAAATCTGCTGTAGAAGTCGTTTAGTTGGTCGGGAAAAGACGGATGGGCGTTGTAAATGACTGAAGCGCTTGGTTTATACTGTGTAATTTGCCGTAACCCTTGCCACACAAGTTGTTGAAAGCAAATTTGTTTTCAAGTTTGCGTTTGTATTTGTGCTTGGCAGATCTAATCGCCTTGTGCACTGCGTACTTGGCTCTCCGAAACTCTTCCCTGTTGCCCCTAATGAACGCTGAGTTTTTCATGGCTAGTTTCTGTTTAATGTCACCGGTAAACCCTGGTTTGTCGTTGCCATATACTGTAACTAACTTACTCTCGTAGCAGATTTCTTCACACCAGCTGATGTAGGCAGTAACTGTGTCAGTGTACGCGTCGAGGTCAGGGCAGGAATCTTTAAACATTTGCCAGTCCGAGATGTAATGATTATCTGGCAATAGGCAGCAGTGAGAATTAAGTGATGGAATGAAAAGAAAGAACAGCTTTTGCGCAGCAATTGCGTATTTTCTTCGACTGTCCAAGGTTACGTTATACAAGGGCAATGCATCACTACACGTCGCAAATTCGAGGGATGGAAAGAGACAATGTAAATATTGTCTGGCATCACCAAGTACCTAGTCGTAGATGGATATTTTTATGATAATGTAGTATATCCTGAAATGTGGTAAACACGAACTACCAAGTTATCCCTTCCGGAGGATGAGCATTTTTTCTAGTGCATATAATAAACGCGAATGCTGCACGTTACGTCATTAATCCAATTATATGGCGCCAGTTCGTGCGTACTTGCGTGTGTATGTGGGGCATACGTGTGCGAGGGTGTACGCATACGCGCGCGCGCGCGTGTGTGTATGTGTGTGTGTGCGTGCGTGTGTGTGTGTGTGTGTGTGTGTGTGTGTGTGTGTGTGTGTGTGTGTGTGTGTGTGTGTGTGTGTGTGTGTGTGTGTGTGTGTGTGTGTGTGTGTTGTTTGTTTGTTTGTTTGAGAGTGTGAGTGATCATAAGGGATCGTCTCAACAATATTTGAAAAATGGAAGAAACACATGAAAGAAAAACACGATAAATTTTTTTATTGTGTACCAAGCACCGTAAATATGAAGGGCTTACGGGGATTTCTCCCGTTGTAGAGGCACCCAACATTCCGAGCGTGGCTTATAATCGTTTATGTAATCTAGAGCCTGAGAAGAAAAGAACAAAAACCGCGTAAAATTGTACATTTTTTATAACTTACCAAGCATGACCAACTGTGTGGACTGTGAACTCCGGTCGCTTAGCAACGGCCGGGGTACAGCTAGCGCTATTATAATCGGGTTTACCAATTGGTGGTGAATAGCTGATGTAAAAACCTACACAGTTGTAAGAACTGTACATCTTGCAATATCCGATACATGTGGGATGTTCCGTAATATGACACTATTCCTGAACGATGACACGGGTGGTTGACAGAATTTGGTACTCAATAACTGCGCGTGATAAATAACACGGCTTTGTGTAGCCATATTAGCTCGAGAGACAGATTATCAACACAGCTAGACTGTACGCGTCAGTGCGATAGACAGGATATAAATAACAATAATGTGGCTTATGTAATCGTGACTGTTGTGAGGCGATATATACTGACACATTATGACAGCTCATCACTTGTGTAGCCTATTACGACACTTCTGTGTTTTCTTAACAACTTCTAAAGAAGAAGGTGCTGTTTGGGGTATCAACATAGTTTGTAAGAAATTAACTTTGAGACAGCACTGTACACGGTGAAATAGTAGACATGTGTCCTGACGGACTTTCTTGTGTGCAATGACAGCATTCGACTTGACACATGCTGACAGCTCATCATGTACACGGTGAAAATATAGTCATGTGTGCTCACAGAATGTTCTGTCATTGTGGAGCATAATGTTGCAAAGTGTGTATTGCTTTCAGTTAGAAATGTTGATGTTTACCATACGTGTGTGCAATGAGAGCATTCAACAATATCATACAACTGCGCACTATATTAGGAACTTGGAAGTTTTGTATCTCTGTTACAATCTGTCAGCTCTGTTTATTATAATTCAAGGGCTCAGTAAACTTGGCAGTTCTCTAGTGGTGAACACAGTAGACCCTACTGTAGCTTTACATCAAATATGTAGTTTAGATTTAATCAAAATGTTACAACAACTATCAGACAAATATGTAAAACTAAAACAAATGTTTGGATGTTGTGGCGAGTGGCTGCCCAGTCTATTAATTTTGTTTATACGTGACACAGTGGGAATGCACACATGTGTATGCAAGTGTTTAAGACTATGTTTGTAAACAAGAGTGATTGACAGCTAGGTTAGTCAAGCAATGATTGACAGCTAGGCTAGTCAAGCAATGCCTTGAGCTTGATACTCACAAAAGCAACATACCCTACATGTATTTTGTGTGTTGTAACACAATTGTCTTTAAATATGTCACATTGTTGTGTCATTTTCTTTATCTGTGTGATATTGTGCTGTCATTTTCTTTAACTGCGTGACACTTTTGCTGTCAATTTATTTAACTAAAAATGTTGTCACCGGTGACTGTCACCGGTGACACATATTTTACGCAAAATTACTCCAATACTCACACCAAGGAAGTGATCGATAGACAATAACGGCCCCGTGATTGTCATCAAGTTAATGCATTGTGTTTTGCTATACCGTGTCAGACATAGATGACTTTCTAAATAATCACTTTCTTTGAAGAAATAAGTGTTGTTGCAGCATTATGTACAAGATTTCTTACTTATAATTAAAGAAATAATACTTTACTAATGACATTATGTATGTCTGAAACTCACATTGTGACATACATCAGAGAGCTGTGTATCATGTGTGTCACTATCATTATGCGTTTTGTATATCTAGAACATACGCTAGCATTGCCATAGGTGATCTCTAAAAATGTAAAGATGGAAGTCCCCAAAAATCCCGTGCCCGTGGTGACCCAGTTTCTCCTAAAATATGAAACGCCAGTGACAGTGTAGTGGGACGCACTGTGACAGGTGACTGTTGGTGTAAGCGCAAGACATGTTTCACTTGTCGGACGCAAATTCACTCAAATACTCGTAATACTCACACCAGGAAAGTGGTCGATAGACAGCAATGACCCCGTGATGTTCATATAGTCAATGCATTGTGTTCTGCTATACAGTGTCAGCGAGGCAATTTTTTTCGCAGGCCTTGTTTCGCGAAATGTATTTTCGGCGTTCTACAATAACAAGTAATTTACTCAAAAAATAGCTTTACTAATAACTTGTTTTCACATAATCGATATGGTTGTGAAGTATGGGGGTATGGGAATTATAACAATCATTGAAACACGTAACTTGGAATTCTGTAGAATGTTGTCACATGTCAACAAATCTACTTCTAAATGTTTGATATATAGCGAAATAGGCAGACCATAACTAGTGACACAAATTAAGCAAAGGATGGCTAATTTCTGGATTACGTTAGCACAAGGAAAATATTCAAAGTTATCAGTGATAATGTACATATTATTACTCAACTTAAATAATAACTTGGATACAAACTGTTCAAAGTATTTTATATGAAACTCGTCTGTCTAATGTTTGGCACTTTCCTAATATCGTCAGTCAGAAATGGCTAAATAATTGTCTTAAAGTCAGATTTCATGACGAATATATTCAAACATGGTCATCAAAACAATAATAAATGTATTACCTAGAATATTAAAAAAAAGTATTCCAGTTTGAACCATACTTAACATTGTTGCCGAAGAAATAAAAAAATATTTTACTCAATTTAAGCTGGGTAACACAAAATAGCCTATTGAAATAGACAGATGGTTCAATATTGATAAAAATTAAAGGTATTGCACGTTTTGCAATAGAAATGAGATTGGGGATGAATTTCGTCTATTGTTTCAATGGGACACTTTAAGAGAGCAAAGAAATACATTTCTGACTAGATATTGTATTAATCACCAAAATTCGTTCAAGTTCTCAATATTGTTTAATTTTCAATAAACTTTAAACACACACACGCACGCACGCACGCACGCACGCACGCACGCACGCACGCACGCACGCACGCACGCACGCACACACACACACACACACACACACACACACATATAATTTAAACCTAGCTGTACTTTACATTGTTTGGCTCTCTTTTACACCTGCAAGACAAGAAGTTTCAGTAAAAAATGGCAGATGTACCATATTTGAGGTTAACGAATGCATTTAAGATAAGAATTGCACACAATTATTTTAGGATCTTTCAAAACATTTCACCTTTATTGACTCTTACTATGACCATATTTGAAAACGCCTCTTTCCGTGTGCCTCAGGCGAGGCCTTTCCAGTTGTAGTGCGATGATAAATTGTTAGTCATGAGACACTTCATCATATTGATAACGACTTTGTCTGGGTTCTTGCCTCCAATGCCTTATATATGACTAAAGACATCATGCTCATAAGCAACTTTGATCAAACAAAATATGCTGTTTAACAACTGGCAGTGTTTTTCTTAAAAAAATCAATATATTATATCTTAAATCTACTCTGCACCTATAAGGGCAAGCCTGCAACCTGTGGAGAATACTTCTGTTTATTAGATGCATGCTCAATGTACTTTTAAAAGATAACGAGAGTAATGTAGTGTGACGTCGCCGAATTGTACAAACAACAAGTTGGCTCCAGTCATCTACAGTTCTTTGGGGTCTAGTCCCTTTATCAACCAAAGTTCTAAAGAGTATAATTTGGACAATATATAATAGTTGTGGAAGTATTGTGCTGACGTGTAACCTTGTGTGACCAACATCCCAACAGACAATCTTACATAATATGCTTTGTTAGTTGGTATTACCCATATAGCTTTCATCTTGGAAGTTATTTAGACAAGCAGAATGTCCACTGGGACAAAACGCGAATTTTAGAATCCTTTTATTTTAATGTCTACTTGATGCATAAGGATGTTTTGATTTTTAAATGTAAAAAGAGACACATGTTAAGGCCTGATTGATAACATGGCATTGTCTATTTCCTCCCACATACATGCTCGGGATAAAAAACTTCAGTGTGAGGTGAGAATCTCCATCACTACCCTCAACCATTTCTTCATTCTGGTAATTTTCATCAGATTTTCTCTATCCGAATGCTAAGACATATCAGTACTTGAACTTACTTTTTTTCAGCCATTAAGAAATAGTTTAACACCATTTTCCTTTACATCTTATTGAAAGGTTGTCTGGAAAATCACTTTCACCCCAGCGTTGTATCCCTACAAATATTAAAACTTATAATTAAATGATACCAATTAGTGCAACATTTTCTATATAGTATGTAGTTCATAATTATGATAGAACATGCCATTTTGAAAAAAAATATGAAGAAACGTTATCCTAAATAACCCAGTTATTTCATCAAACTATTATACAAGTTGTTTTGAATTAAATACCCAGTACTAACTTACCTTACATAAGTTTTTTTTCGAACAATGAAGACGTTTCGTCAGAACTACAAAGACGCCATTATTCAAAATTGCTATGCATCTATATATGCAATGCAGTTGCCTAGGCTATGCTTATGGCAATTGGGTGTTTGGAAGTAAAACAACACTATACTGTACTGGCGTACACATGCAGTCTGGCGTGCACGGAGCCCTGCTTGGGCCTCGTGTTGTGTGTACGATCATGATAGTAAAGTTTGTGTTGTGTTTATTATGCTGTTTGCATGGTTGGTCTTTCAACATCAAACCAAACATAAAGACATAACAAATTGGCAACGAAGATAGACGACGACATGGACCAGGCTAGTATACAGCCATTTTCTCCCGAACCGGTTGATAGCAGCAAGATGGGACCGCTGGCTACGACGACTGGAAAATTTCATTGCGGCGAAAGGTAAAGGTATCGATGACTTAAACAGAAAGAAAGCAGTACTTTTATACCATGCTGGCGAGGAAGTATTCGACCTAAGTGAGGATTTGGGAGTTGTCGCCGACACAACATACGAACAAACAAAGCAAATATTGAATATTTCGCGCCTCAACGAAATGTTGAATTCGAAATATTCGTGTTCCGCCAGGCGGCGCAAGCAGCGGATGAAACTAGCGACAAGTTCCAAGCGCGTCTGAAACAGCTGTCGAAAAACTGTGATTTCCACGACACAGAGACGGAAATAAAATTGCAAGTAATTCAGAAGTGCCATTTGGGGAAAATCCGTGGAAAGGGACTAAGCGAGCCGAACATAATCCTGTCTGAACTTATTAAATATGGGCGTACATTAGAAGCAACAACTGTACAGGGCTAAGCAATGTTACACAAGATGTATTCAAAGCCTCAGACACGGCAGAAAGATCGTCATGATTATCCATCAGATTATGGTGCAACCAGATATAAACACAGCAGGGGTAAACACTTCAGCAAGAAGTTTGGTACTAACAGTGACAAGTGCCATGGTTGTGGTGCCACACGGCATAACACGAGGGAGAAGCAATGTCCAGCATGGGGAAGGAAATGCTACAAATGTAGACGCGAAAATCATTTCGCAAAAGTGTGTCATGCAGTGAATAAAATGCACTTTGTGAAGCATGAAGCACGCAGCGCTCATGTGAACGAGCCTATGACACAGCCTGAATCTAAAATTGAGTACAACCAAAGCCTGTACCATACCACGGCAAGCAAAACAACCAAATAAGTTAAACCATACATGTGTGCAATGGTGCTGAACAATGCACCAACAATGATGGAAATCGACACTGGCTCGGATGTCACGGTCATCAATTCAAAGCAATTTGAACAAATTCAGCAAGGTTGTCAACAGTTGCAGTTGACTCCTGAGAGTATGCCGAATTTGCGGACCTATTTTGGCAAGATGATACAAACTGTGGGAAGCGTGACTATTGATGTGCATCATCAGGAAAATTCGTACATGCTGCCATGTTTAGTAGTACAGGGTACAGGTCCAAATCTGATTGGTAGAGACTGGTTGGAACACTTGAAACTAGATTGGTCAACAGTGCATCACATAGACAGTGTGGACTATGCCAGACTATTTCCAGAACTGTTCCGCGAAGGTATAGGGAAATTTAAAGGTGTAAGGCAAAAACTCTATGTTAACGACAAAGTGATGCCTCGTTGTTTCAAGCCACGTCCTGTTCCTCTCGCATTAAGAGGCAAAGTACACGCAGAACTCGATAGGCTGCAAGCGGAAGGCGTAATTAGACCGGTGGACCATTCGGACTGGGCAGCCCCAATCGTGCCAGCCTTGAAGAGGAATGGGGAAATACGCATTTGCGGCGACTATAAGCTTACAATGAATGTGGCTGCAAAGATTGATAAGTACCCGATTCCAGAAGTTTACTCTAAGTTGGATTTAAGCCACGCTTACCAGCAGGTGGTTCTCAGCGAAAAATCACAGAAACTTACAACCATCACAACCCTAAAAGGCTTGTTTGTCTATACGCGGCTGTGCTATGGGGTTTCAACATCGCCTGGTATTTTCCAGCGTGCCATGGAGCGGTTTGTGCAAGGAATATCAATGGTTGCGTTTTACCTTGATGACATCCTAGTGTCCGGCCGCACTCCTGATGAAGCTCGTGCGAATCTTTTGAGAGTGCTGAGTAGAATACAGGCAGCTGGTTTGAGGCTTTGGGGGGCGAAAAGTGCTCGTTTATGGAAGACTCGTGTGTTTACTTTGGTCACAGACTAGATGCAGAAGGTATTCACCCCACAACGGACAAGCTTATCGCACTACAGAATGCTCCAGAACCAACGTCAGTGCCAGAACTGAGAAGCTACAAGGATCTGGTGAATTACTACCACACGTTCCTGAAGAACCTTAGCACAGTTCGGGCAACACTACATATATTGTTGCAGAAAGACATGTCTTGGCACTGGGGACCAGAGCAAGCAAAGGCGAGTCGAAAATCATGTTGCAATCGTCTCAGGTTTTGGTGCATTACAATATAAAACTACCATTGGTGCTGAGCTGTGATGCTTCACCTTATGGCATAGGAGCTGTGCTCTCGCGCCAGATGGCGGGTGGAACAGACATACCTGTGGCGTTCGCATCTTGGACTCTTGCTCCAGCCGAGAAGAACTATGCGCAAATAGAGAGAGAAGGCCTTGCAATTGTGTTCGCCATTACGAAGTTCCAGAAATATGTCTATAGCAGGGACTTCACTATTCAGACAGACCACAAAATACTTCATGGTTTGATCAGAGAGGACAAGCTAATATCGCAACTTGCAAGTCCTAAAATTCAACGATGGGCTCTGACGTTGTCAAACTATCAGTATCACGTACGATAAAAACCTGGTGTGCAGAACTCGAATGCAGATGGCCTCAACGTTCTACCGCTTGCAACAAAGACATTTCCTGTTCCAATACCAGGAAAAACGATCCTCTCATTTTCGATGGTAAATGATACGCCAATCAACGCTTCTAGAATAGCACAATTGACAACCCGAGATCCAGTGTTGTCAAAGGTTGTGAATTTCGTGAAGACAGGTTGGCCACACAATGTGGGCAATGAATTTGCACCATACCCTAGAAGGAAGGATGAACTATCTGTACAGCAAGGGTGTTTCCTGTGCGAATGAAAGCTTTAGCTCGCAGCTTTCTGTGGTGGCACGGACTTGATGCAGAAATTGAAGTCAAAGTTTGCAGTTGCGTAGTATGCCGAGAACACAGCGAGTTGCCATTGAACACAAATATGTACCCATGGGAATAGCCAGGTAAACCATGGTATCGTATACACATCGACTACGCTGGCCCAGTAGAGGGGAAGATGATCCTAGTAATTGTTGATACGCATTCCTAATACATCGATGCTCATGTCGTGACATCTGCAACTACTGCTTCTACGTTACTGAAGTTTCGTTAAACACTCAAAGCAGGACTGAAGAAAACCCCTGGTCCAGATCTCGAGACGAGGATGTATCGTTTCTTGTCGCATTACCGTGTAACACCTCAAACTACAACAGGTCGAACACCCGCAGGAACGCTGATGATGAGACGTCTACGATCCAGACTTGATCTTGTATATCCAGCTTTGGACAATCGTGTGCTGTACAAACAAACCGCTGTCCGGGAGCACCACGGTGTTGCGTTGTCACCGCGTTGCAACGATTGAAGTCGAACAGACTAATGATGTGCGCAGGCCGACAGAGGTTGCAGATACAGTGATAACGGAATCTGGAGATCTTCGCAGATCTACTAGAATGCGCAAACCACTTGTAAAACTGAACCTGTAATTCATGAACTGCGGATTATGTTGCCATTGAGTTGAACGTTGCCTCTGAAACACTTACTTGGTTAAACAGTTCTTATAATCAGTTTGAATTCTAAACATTAATCTTTGTGCATAATTATTTCTGAACTGATTTATGTTTAGTTTGATGTTGACGTAGATTGCTCACGTTATAAGTTCTAATCTATACAGGGAGGAATGTGGTGTTCCGTCTATCAATAGTCGATTTGTGTTTTACGGCAACCGCAGTCTGCTTGGGCCTCGTGTTGTGTGTACGATCATGATCGTAAAGTTTGTGTTGTGTTTATTATACTGTTTCCCTGGTTGGTCTTTCAACAACAAACCCAACATGAAGACATAACAGTAGGTGAGTTCATATTCGGGAAGTTAGTTTAGGAGGATACAAAACAAACATACTTAATTTGAAATGGTTTCTACGAGTGCATTTGAATTAATAAACAGGATCAACAACCATATTTAAGCACCGAACGCCAACGCGAGATCAGGCGTCGACTTCAAATCTGGCATCGACTCCAAATTTCATGTCGACGTCAGCATTAGCACATTCCTGTGCCAGGGCAGTGAGCGGTTCTAAGACTATGCTGCATTGTAATAAATATTACATAGAAGTCCATCAGTTATAGTGGGAAATAGGTGCACATGGACACATATAACAGGTAAAGTCTAAGCGGGTGGTTCGATTTTTGGGGCTTTCTAATTTTACATTCTCTAATATTTTTTGTCGATATATTTGTCGGTTAATTTTTCGGTCTAAGCCTAAGGGTAGCAAATTCGTCTGATGGCATATCGGCGCTTTTTTGCTACGCTAAAAACAGGTCGCATACGTTTCCCCTAGACGTCGCCTCTTTACTGACTTTAGGAAGCGGGTGGTTCGAATTGTAGGGTTTTCTAACATTAAATTGTTGATTTGTAGAATTTTTCGTAAGATTAAATTGCCCTGTTTCTTTAATTTTTTTACTGCGGTACGAGATATTTGTCAGTGAAATCGCCTTTCCGGTTCTGATGCCACCGGCACCGTAATATTGACTTATTGTTACAGCACATTTCGGATGATCGCCATATTAACACTACCGGCTGTAGTATAAGGAACGTAAGTGTCGTGACCTAGTTTTAGCTCTGGAGTCCACTGGCGACTTCGGCTATTTTTATGCCTGTGTAAAGAAGAGGATTATATTTTGGTTTTGGGTGTACTCACAGAACTGACACCAAACGGTGTAATTTTTTTGATTTCAGACCGATGAAAAGACGTAAGGTGTGTAAGTAGGCACTTCAACAAAATCCGCTGAGCGGCTCGTGCGGCGTGCCGAAAAATCGTGTCAGTTTATCTGCGCCGATTCTCGGCACCCGGGTTCTCCTTTTGTTTTACATCCTGTATTGTCGGCTGTTTCCATTCCTTTCTGTGACTTACAGCGGCAGATTGGACAACGGTAATAAGTTCCTTTTCATGATCGTCTATTTTTTTTTATAAATTGAACCAAAATTAAGGTGAAACACACCGATTAGACGAGATAGGTGTATTTCTGGTGTAAGTTTAGCAGACAGAGTTATTTATGACTCCATCCATGTGTTCGTGACTTCTTCTAGTAGAGGTCTTAGACTTAGTCTTAGTTAGTCTGTGACTGTGTACGAAATATTTATTCCGGTACGCGGCCCAGGGCTGCCAACCATTACGATTTCTGCAGAATCATTACGATTTTCTGTCTTTCATTACGCCATTACGCCCATACTCCGAAATATTACGATAAATCGTCAATTTTCCCAGTAATAATTTCGCTTGGACCATATCCACCGTTTTACCACTCCCACGAACGCCTGAATCATGCGAGTTGGACTCGTCAAGCCAGCGGCGCATGCGCACAGACGTTTATTTTGCGCGGGATAGCGATAGCAGCTGATGAAACGACGCCATTGTTTCATTATTGTTTGTAGAGATGCCGAAAAGGCGAGAAATCTCCGAGATAAATGAACCGTGTAGGGCTTCGAAAAAGCCAAAGGTTGTGCAAAAGTATAAACAGGACTATAGCAGCGAGTGGCCTGTTTTGAAGGCTAGTTCTGCGAGTATTACGAGTGCATTCTCTACATTATGTCGTGTGGATTTTTCTGTGGCGCACGGCGGGAGAAGTGATTGTCAGAGACACGTGAGCACAAAGAAACATCAGGACTTCGTTGCTGCTAGCGAGAAAAACACTCACAAGCAAATATCTGGATATTTTACGCAGCAAAAGGACACGTCAACAATAAACGCCGAGGTGTTGTTCACAGAATTTCTAATTGAACACAATGTGCCAATCGCTGTTGCTGATCATGCGGGCCCACTCTGGAAATACTGTAAGCAGAGCTTACAGTATTTCCAGTTGTTAAATGGCAAAGAAACTAAAAAGATTATGAAGCATGTCAGTACACGTTGGTTGTCACTCGGCCGAGCAATATCAAGGCTACTTGAGCAGTGGGAGCCAGTCAAAGACTTCTTCAAGTCCGAGCTGGACAATTCGAAACCGAAGAAGAAAGTGTCGGAGTCTGCGAGCAGCTCTCAGCCCAAGCCTAGATCACACAGCTTCACATCCACGGCAACCTCGGCGCACAGTTCAAAGTCTACTGCACCCACAAAGCCAAGCCAAGATTTCGACTTGACTTCGTACCTGTTCAAACAAGCTGAAGTGGCCAAAATCGCCAAAGACACAGCTGACCGCAAGAACGAGAAAAGTAAAGCAAATGAGTCGCACACTCGACTAACGCCATCGGTCGGACCCCGACTGAAACCAGTCAACAAAGTGGAGTAAGTGCACCAGTTGATAGCAAATCCGCATGTAAAACTGCATGCACTATTCATGAAGGCCTTACTGCCTGTGTTTGACATCGCTAATCAAGCGCTGCAGAAAGATGAGCCAGTGATCCACGTCCTGTACAGCATACTGACTGATCAGCTTAAGGATCTACTGATGCGTTTTGTGCTGCTAAAAGTGATGTGTGAGAACGCAAATGCTCTGCACAAGGTGCCATTTGCAGAACGTGTCTGCCAAGTTGAGGATTCAAATCTGTTTGTTGGGACAGATGCCTCAGACTTCATCATTGAGCACAAGTCGCAATTGGATACAAAGTCTTTCTATGACTCTGTAAGAGTATTCTATGTGGCAGCAGTTACGTACATGGTCGAGAAGTTTCCGTACAATGACCCGGTGCTCATTAATGCATGCGTTGCAAACATATCGGAGAGGCAGAATGCCAACTGGGATTCTCTCCGATACTTTGTGACTAGGTGGAAGTGTCTGCTGCCGGCGGACACGTCGATTGATCAGCTGCAGACAGAGTTCATCAGCTGGAGAGTCAGCACGTTGACTGAAAGTGTCATCACAGCCAGGAATGATGTGGCCTGGGGCATGATGCAGCAGATGAAGAATGCCAATGGACAGCCACAGTACGCTACACTTTGTTCCGTCATGCTGGGCATTCTGGTGCTGTTTCACAGCAAAGCTGATTGTGAACGAATCTTTTAATTTGTGACCAAAACGAAAACTGCCTTCCGCCCCAGTATGTCTACCAAGACTCTGAGCAGCCTACTGGTACATAAAGTGTCCATCAATGCAAAAGGAACAACGTGTTTTCAGCAGAAACATTCTCGTGCCTTTCTGGCTACAGCTAAAAGTGCCACATATCAAAACCTTCAAGACAAATAAACATTCACAGGTGACTTTAATGAGACAGAACTGAAATATAATGTGTTATTTTGAATATAATCTTTTTTTAACAGTTTGGGAACACAATCTGTAATTTTATCACATTGCTATGATGTTTGGGTATTATTAAACATGAAAAACTATTGAAATATATATGGGCCATAGGCCGCGATTCGTGGGAAAACCATAACTCTTTCCCATTTTCAAATATTGGCAGCTATGTACGCCAATGCACATGGGTGTTTTTGAGCTTCCCTAGTTTGTGAAATTTTACCCGATTTTTATTCAGGAGTTGGAGAGCGAGATCAATTTAACCAAAATCATGACTTATTTACATTTCTATGATTTTAATTCATTGCAAATAATACAAAGCCAATATTTGTTTGATATTGGTTTTGCAAAACAAATTTTATTAATGATTATTAGTAATGGTACTTTTATATATATATATATATATTTTTACCTTTTAATTTTGTATATCTATATTACTATAATATCAAGTAGTATATTTACATAATGCATACTGCATGTATTCTTTTGTTTTTGTCTAAAATGAAAGATTGATTGATATTGATTAAACTTGTTGGGCCTGGCTGTGCTAAGTTAGTAGAACAATGAAATTATTATGTCATTTTTCAATGATTGAAGAAAAAAACTGCACAAGAGATATTCTAGTTACTAATTAATTAATTGCTGTACTGAACCTGCAGTAAACGGTACATGCAGGAAATTACAAAATGTCAGAATATATAATAAATTATGTTATATTTATGCACTAATTAGCCAATATTGACTTATTAATTGCATTAACTGAGTTACTCTTATGATACATGACTGAATTATGCATATTTATGACCCTACTTAATGTGCTTGCAACTGCTAAAAAAATTGTTAAAATATATGCAAAAATAAAAAAGTTATGTAATTTTAATCATACATTGATTGAAAGAAAACACAAAAATGAGTTTTTTTCCTGTATGCGAGATACACAAAATTTTCGAATTTATACCATATTAAAATAGCAATATCTTTGTATCTAATAAAGATATATTAATAAAATAAGCAGTTTTTGGTTCCTTTACATTTCACCTTTCATTTATATCAATTGCCAATGTTCTATCATAATATAATTTTTTTCTTTTAAGTGCCTAATGTAAGAAGATATACGTACGTCCGTACATACGTATGTACGTACATGCTTGACCGTACGTACATGCTTAAATGGGCAGAACACATTGTGTAAAATGCTTGCATGCATTTGAATCATTTCTGCAGAAATGCCAAGGACTCTGGTATAACTTACACTCAATCTAAGATTGAAAAGAGTGAGTACCAGATCACGCTTGAAAGTCCGAGCGTGCACAGTCATGCCTAGGAAGAGTGGTGTTTCCCTCTCCTTCAAATGCCGTGTTTATCTGCAATCACTTACTTTTGTGCTCTTGACACAGATAAATCCAATGGGCTGGGAAAGGGATAAAGCTGCCTGATGTTTTGCAGAATTGAGAGCTTTCATGTTGAGGTCCTGCAGAGTCATTGTCATAAGAGCATGGAGAGACTCTGGAACACTGTCTTACTGACATGCTTTATGAAATGATCCACTGAACTTACTGCTGATCTTTAAAATATCCATCCGCACAATCTGTGCTGCTCGGACCATATGCACAGCTTCATCGTCATAGTTTTTTTTTTATGCAATCTTGAGTTCACCACCCAACTGGTTATTGAACCCGATGAGAATATATCTTCCGTCCTGTAAGGCGTGCATGTCAGGAAAGTGGGCCAGAAGACGTTCTTTCAGTCGTGTGCTGTGAACCTTCTGAATGTTCAATCCCATTGACAGTAGATGCTGCTGATATAGATAAACTAATTCTGCCAACTTGAAAACTGTCGTCTTTTCACAAGTTGTGTTTTCAGCATCAGGAAGTCGCTTCTCCTATATATAAACACACAGTCAGCTCTGCAAAGGCAAGACCACTCAACACTTAATCTTCTGAGAATCCATCCAGGTTTTCTTTTGGTGCAGCTTTTCTGTATAGTTTCACAAGGCAGTCTGTATGATACTTTGCTTCAAGGGAAATTACATCACCAGCCATGGATTTTGCCAGAAGGTAACTGCCTTTCAGTTCTAATGCACACTGTCGAAGTTTTAAATCAAGCTTGAAAGTAGAGGCTTGTCGAAGTTCGGACAGAGGTGCTTTTTTCGCATAAAAAGCAAATGTTCTATTAGCGGTGCCGGTAGACTGTCTTCTCTGCAGTTTAGGAAGTGTTGTCTTCGCAATTCAGTGCATCTGTATTAGCAGTCGGCTGTGATGCTGCCTCAGTGCTGTTGAACGTGTATCTGCAAGAGCGATGAAACTTAGCCTTATCCCGAAGTAGCGTTTTTTTCTATCCCACAGCCTTCATCTAACATTGAAAGTTCAATTGGCACCGACAGGGAGCATCCAAGTTCCACAAACTTCCTGAAATGTTCAGCTACAGTCGTGTAGCTGGATCCTTCTTTCAGTCTGCTAGCACTGCAAAGACGCCTTTGTTTCAGTCTGACATATGGCACACCTTGTCCAGTCAGTGGTAGGCCGCGAAACTGGTGATGGTTCCGGCCCCTCCACGAGAGCTCAGTTGGAGATCTTCCTGGTCTGTAAAGACAGTAACACTGTAACCACATTATCATGCCTTAGTCTTATCGTAATTGAATGCCATTTTGTTGGTCGTCGTCCACTGCGCGACTTCGTTTGCTGCTGTTTGTAGTGAGCTATTGTGGTAGCAGGGTGAACAATTTTCCCATATGGTGCAGTCATCCACATAATTCATATGGTGTTTGTAAGTCGTTTATGTGGTGTATAAAGACGATAGGGCCAAATATTGTTCCTTGTGGAACACCTGCGTTGACAGTAGTGCAATCCGATGTCACGTTGATCTTTGCTAGTTGTTTGCGTTGGCACAGGAAAGATGTTAGAGGGTGATCAACTCTATCAAAAGCTTTGTTAAAATCGACGAGAAGGTTACTGATCATGGTTTCAAGGGCGTTGAGTGCGTATTTCCACTCATATACCAGCTCGATCAATGCGTGCACAGAGGATATTCCCTTTATTGTTTAGTGTCGCTGGCAATGTCCGATATCCAATCACAAAAGAATTTCTCCAGCTACTTCGATAAGACCGGCGTGAGTGAAATTGGGCGTAAGTCTTTGTGGATGAGCGTAGGTGGTCTTACTTTGGGTATAGGTCGAATGTCGGCGCATTTCCATAGCATGGGCACGGTTCCTTCTCGTAAGCTACTGTTAAAAATCGCACAGACGGGAGGAGCGGGGATGGTGGCATAGTCGTGTAGGATCCAGTTGGGTATCTCATCGGGGCCTACTGCTTTGTCTGTTTTTACTCGCGATAGTGATTTGGCTACCTCGCTGACGTTGATGATGTAGGCATCTGGGATGGTGGTGTCAGCTCCCGGTGGTAAGAAGGTATCATCGAGTGAGAGGGGAGTAAAGTCATTCCACACGGATTTGAAGAAGTCACATATGTCGTCGGCAAGGATACCGAGGTTGCCAGAGCAATGCATTTTTAGCAAGGCATTGTAGATTGTCACACTTTACTTTAACACCTACAAGATCTTTATCTTTCACATTGTTCCACCTTTGTTTTGGGTGTTCATTTTCGAGAGACTGGATTTTCCATTGGTAGTACTTTCGTTGTAATGACTTTCTCTCACGATTAGCCTTGTTTCTGTACAGTCTGTACTGTAGTTGGTTTCCAGGAAGAAGTGATTTCTGACTGCGGCGAATAAGATAGCGGAAATTGTCGTCTATTCAGGGTCTGTTGCTAGAACATCGTCTGATTTCGCGTTCTGGAAGATGCGTTTCAAGCAACTAGACTAGGCAAATAATCTAAAAAAAATGGCATCACGGTTACCTAAATGTTACAAGCTATCACCCATGCCAGGATTTATCTATGACCTTTACCGGTCACAACCAGCCCGGATGACACTTTCTATTGTGATTTTGTACTGTGTAGTGAACTATTTAGCGAAGATGGTGTTGAGATTTTGTCGCGAATTTTGCAATTAATACACAATCGGCTGTAACTCTACTAATTATAGAGCTGCATAACTAATTGTGGTATATATATATATGTATGTATGTATGTATGTATGTATGTATGTATGTATGTATGTATGTATGTATGTATGTATGTATGTATGTATGTATGTATGTATGTATGTATGTATATATATATATATATATATATATATCTGGAATAAGGAGGACTATATCAGGGATAAATAATTATATCAATATTATAGCAATATTCGATAAAAAACATAAAACGTACCAAAATATATAAATATTCTATTTTGGTTTCTGGATCAAAGGTGTACAATAGTTTCTATAACTTCTTACGTACATGGTACATGCCAATTATGTTTATCATGAAATAATGCCAGTTCGTTTCCAACCAAAACAAAACCAACTGTTTCGCTAAACAATGGAAAATTACTGATTATTATGCACAAGTCAATATTACCCCCCTGTTACGGTTTTTTTTATGTCAACACTCTTAACGAAAACAACACTACATTATTTTGATCCACATGGAACTAATCTACTTTCGTGTCTTCAATGTTGTATTTTATATATATATATATATATATATATATATAGATGAATTCATTAGGTAATGATACAGAATATATAAGATTACAAATCATCTATAGAAAGAAGAGTTTTAGTCACTTTGCATACAGACATAGCCAAATCAATGAATAAAATAAAAACGAACGAACGCTCAGTTCGAACGAATCTTACCGTACCATAGTAACAGTAAACATGTAATTTATTCGTTATATAGAATCTACTATTTAGTGATTTATGTTCTATGCAAAGTTCAAGTTTTATATTTCGTTATTTTACCAGAGTTAAATACTTTATCATAAAAGGTTGATTATTTATTCATCAAATCGTCGGTATAACGGATACGACAAAACTTGGTTACATAAGACTTATTTCACGGATTTAACGAATGTCGTTAAGGGCCGGGTGCAAAACGCACGTAAAATTCCCGCCGACACCTGTAGTTTATACTTAAAATATGACGTAGGGACGCTAAAATTATCAAGAGATACGTCATTCGGAGTTTTATCCTGATCGTAGAAGGACGTACTTTTATTTACTACCGCGTGTGTGCGTCGCTCGTTTATTAACGATGTAAAGTTCAACTTAGGGCGAACAATGCCCTGTTTAGTTATTAAGTTGATATGTTAAATTTATAGTATTCTGATAAGGATGAATTAATCCTTACAAGATGTTACGGTTCTGTAGAGTAATAATCTTATAATAGAAATGTAACCTTAGACTTAGTCCAGATTTATTCCAAGTCATCAAAATTCTACATGTGAATGAATATACCGAAACGTTCAACCTGATGATCGCGTACCCGACGAATCGATGCGCATGTACGACAACTCTTCACTTATGATTCTGCGAGACGTTTCGACCTGATGCTCGCGTGACAGTCGAACTTCTACGTCTACGACGACACTTTGAATTCCGACCATGAACCATAAATCGTTCGTCCTGATGATCGCGTGAATCTTCTACATCTTCCGTTCCGTCGACAACGCGCGAGTTATTCTTCAATTTCGATCGTCAGTGTTAGTAAATCCCTGTGACGACCCAGGGTAGGAGTTCTTGATAGGGTTATTTGATTTATTCTCCCACATCTAAGGATAGGATGTGTGTACAGTTTCGGACCTTGTATTCGTATGAACGCTATTTTCCGGTAAGCTCGAAAAATTGTCATAGTAATTAGATTTTAGTAGAATATTCCGTGTCAATGACAATGGTATTAGATTAGTAATATAACCGTTAGAGATCGATAACAGGTATATCACTATATGTATATAGCAAGGGAGATATTTATTATAATATATGGTTGTTGAGGTTGCAAATACATATTATAATACAATATATAGTGAGAAACATATTTGTTATAATATATGGTTGTTGATGTTACAAATGCATATTGTAATATATATAAGAGAGAAAGATATTTAAAATAATATATGATTGACTGTGACGAGAACATATTGTTTCATCATTTATGTAATAAATGTGCAAACTATTCATACGTGTTATAATCTCTTATATATATATCGTGTATAGTTGCCACGAAGAAAGTCACGTCGGCCCATCCACCGTTATTTATTTACCCCTAGACAAACGAACTTTATCACAATTTTATTTGATCAAAAATCGTGACATTTGGGACCTCGTCCTCCGGGATTGATAGTACACAAGTAAAATTTGCGGATGGACAAATGTGTACGGAGTTTAAAAAATATTTATATTGGCAATATACGCCGATATGATATAAGAGAATGCAGATTGTGTTAAAAAAAATTGAAATTATGATTTATGAGTCGGCATGAATTGTCATGTTATGAAACATTGTATCAGTCGTATGTCCCAGGTAAAACTCCGAATGACGCTCGTTATATAATGGTTATCTAAAGAATTTCATAACACGGAGAAGTGTATAGTTTCTTTTATCATCTATTGGGTAGACGTACTCTAAGTTATGGTTAAGACTTAAGTAACTGCATCTATCATCTGTAAGAGTTAAGAAATCAGAAATCATTATTTAACGAGACATAGTTATTTCCATGGACGTTTAGTCAGGAAGATAACTGAAATAGTTCGTTTCATTTAAACGACTATTTATCGAATATCTAGTACAGGATAGAATAGCATCTATTTATAGTTAGGCATAGACTAATTAGATGGCTTATAAATTGTAGATCTTGAAAGAAGACTACAATAGCCTAGGTACAGTTGAATTTGGAGTAGTACCCATAACTGTATATTGGTTTCCTGAGCACTGGTGTAATAGTAGCTTTGTTACTAGATTTTGCGAGTTAGTGATTATTATCACTTTAGCACTATTAAGTTAGTGTGATATCCATTTAGCTTGTGATAGCTCATGGATTAGTGTATATCTTGAAGGAAGATTACACTAGATACAGTTGAATTTGGGGTAGTACCCAGAACTGTGGATTAGTTTCTTAAGCACTGGATTAACAGTTTTGTTACTAGAATTTCCAAGTTAGTGATATTATTCACTTATCGTAGCGCTATTAACTTAGTGTTCGAGTTTTTGCCATAGTTACGTATAACTATTGGTAGTGTGGCTTAGGCCAAGGATAGTCAGTGGGTGTACACATGACTCTTTACGTATCTGAAAGGGAGGATACTAGGAACTTTATTGTCTAAAGTTTAAATTTTTTTAGCACTGCAAGAGTTCAGTAGCTATTATTGTTAGTTTGCATATATCTTAGAAAGGTATTGCGATTAATACAGTCAAACTTGGAGTATCC
The DNA here is from genome assembly GCA_963662155.1 of Lamellibrachia columna. Classification (NCBI taxonomy): domain Eukaryota; kingdom Metazoa; phylum Annelida; class Polychaeta; order Sabellida; family Siboglinidae; genus Lamellibrachia; species Lamellibrachia columna. The sequence goes on along the minus strand of OY759264.1, from coordinate 15,503,715 downwards.
GTACCCAAGACTGTATATTTGTTTCCAAGCGCTGGATTAACAGCAGCTTTGGGTTTTCTCGATATCTCATACGAGATAGTTGAACAAATAGTAGATACATTAGTATTATTATACTATTGTTGAATTTGAAATTTCATTCGAAACCTTGATTATTCATTATGGACATGATTAGTCTAACCAAGTTAGGTGAAAGGTACGGTTTAGTACGTCAAGAGCTTCTTAACTTTGTGAAAGCTGAGCAAGATAAAGAACGTACTGCCAGAGCATTAGAAAGGGAGTCAGAGAAGGAACGGGTAGAGTTAGAGAAAGAACGAGTAGAGAGAGAGATAGGGAAACGGCCAGGATCCAAGCAGAACTAGAGAAGGCAAGGGATGAACGAGAGTCCTTGTTAATTGAAAAAAAAATTAGGCTAGCCGAATTGTCTCAGAATTTCAACAACAGCAATGATTCTGAAGCCACATCCATGCAGAATTACCCATCGGTAAACCACGGACCTAGATTACCTATGTTTTCAGAGACCAAAGATGAATTAGATTCGTACTTGCAGCGATTTGAACGTTATGCTGTGAATGAAAGATGGCCGTGCCTACGGGATTCCTATGCTCTTAACCTAGCATCTCTTTTGACAGGAAAAGCTTTAAATGTTTATTCTCGACTACCCCTCGCACTGGCAAATGATTATGATATTTTGAAGAAGGCTCTTCTTCAGCAATACCAACTGACGGTTGATGATTATCGTAAGAAGTTTTACTATACGAAGCAAAATGCGGATGAAAACGCCACTCAATATTTGAGTAGGCTAGAGCATTTCTTAAATTCCTGGATCCAGTTATCGGAAATCTCCGAAACTTTCGAATCCTTGAAAGAATTCTTGTTACAGGATCAGTTCCTAAACTCATGTCCCAAGGAATTGGCAACTTTCATCAGGGAACATTCCCCCTCGAATCTAGAGACCATGATGGATTTGGCCAACAAATTCAATTTGGCACATAATGCCCCAAGTCACGAAAAAGAGAGAAAAGGAAAACATTCGCCACATCAGGGTGGGTATCATATGTCACCGAATCATCCTCATTATGTGAGATCTGAGAAAAGTTCATCTAGACTTCCTTTCTCAAGCATTCGTTGTTACTTATGTAAACAGCTGGGACATAAAGCGAATGATTGTCGAGCACAACAGTCTCGGTCACCTTCTTTTAATAGAGGTCCGAATGGCTTCCGCAAACCTTTTGCTGGAAATGCTGGTATTATTCTTCCATCTCATGAATGTTCTCTCAGCAAAGATAGTGCTCGACTGCTCTGTGGATGTAATGTTCCCATCGTAAAACAGGCGTGACTAGGACGTCAACGTAACATAAAGGGTGAATACTTTGTCCATGACATGGAACATGTGAACAAATTTGTAGGGAAAAATATCTTGCTGGAAGACAACATACCAGTCAAAGATCCTCCTCGTCCTGTTATTCCAAACAAATCTACACGTGTGTTTATCGACGTAACAACCCAAACTTTGGGATGTATAGGGAAATCAGGTGATGACGAGGAATATGTTGATAAAGTAGATTCTGAATCTGTCATCAATAGTGACATTGAAAAGGATGAACAGGGAGATGAGGTTGAAACTCACGATGATGATAAAGTCCATGAAATGGCAAATGGCGTGAAGGACGGTGATGGTGTTTTGTCACCGACTTGCCTGATGTGTTATTACACCAATCCGTTCTCTCGGTCTGTTGAGACTGAACGATTTCAACGTACTGGGATAGGATAATTTTTTAGACATTTGATGGACGGATTGTTGACGTTACATGGGATGTTCGATTTGGTAAAAAATATATAGATATTGCAGATACATCATCTGACTGGAATACCAGGTTTTGTCTTGGACCGGTCTTATCTCAACAAAGAAAAAAAGAGTGTTATTTCCCAGTTTCAGATGCCAGTAGAAACACTTACTGAACTGTGAGAAAACATAATTTCACCATCATCTGAAGTTCTGACGATATAGGTGCATATGATTGGTAATATTTCATCATTCATACTCATCATTTTTTTATCACATTCAGAAGTTTTATCTTGAACATGAGAAAGCATGAAAACTTCAGCCTTTTCATTTCCATGTCGAAGTAATTCCAGGACCTAAGAATGTCGGATCAGATTTCCTTAGTCGTATACACGATTAAGGGAAAATTTTAGCCCGGTAAAAAAGGGGTACCTCCCATTACGCCGAAGACCTTTGCAGTGTCAAAGGGTGAAGGTTTGATTTTTTTTATAACATTGTTTTCTACACGTTAATTAACCTTCCTTAGTAATTACAATGGGTGATGATACGATCAAGATGAGTTTCGAAAATATGATCTCGGATTTCAATCATGAAGCGGTTGATACAAATCATAATATCATTACTTTATCTCTTAACGGAACAGTAAAGTTACCAAAGAGATTTACTCCCAATAGTGCATAAGCGTAGGATTCTTCATCTTATTGCAAGAGTATTGACAAAAAGAGGGGAGGATTGTTACGGTTTTTTTTATGTCAAAACTCTTAACGAAAACAACACTACATTATTTTGATCCACATGGAACTAATCTACTTTCGTGTCTTCAATGTTGTATTTTATATATATAGATGAATTCATTAGGTAATGATACAGAATATATAAGATTACAAATCATCTATAGAAAGAAGAGTTTTAGTCACTTTGCATACAGACATAGCCAAATCAATGAATGAAATAAAAACGAACGAACGCTCAGTTCGAACGAATCTTACCGTACCATAGTAACAGTAAACATGTAATTTATTCGTTATATAGAATCTACTATTTAGTGATTTATGTTCTATGCAAAGTTCTAGTTTTATAGTTCGTTATTTTACCAGAGTTAAATACTTTATCATAAAAGGTTGATTATTTATTCATCAAATCGTCGGTATAACGGATACGACAAAACTTGGTTACATAAGACTTATTTCACGGATTAACGAATGTCGTTAAGGGCCGGGTGCAAAACGCACGTAAAATTCCCGCCGACACCTGTAGTTTATACTTAAAATATGACGTAGGGACGCTAAAATTATCAAGAGATACGTCATTCGGAGTTTTATCCTGATCGTAGAAGGACGTACTTTTATTTACTACCGCGTGTGTGCGTCGCTCGTTTATTAACGATGTAAAGTTCAACTTAGGGCGAACAATGCCCTGTTTAGTTATTAAGTTGATATGTTAAATTTATAGTATTCTGATAAGGATGAATTAATCCTTACAAGATGTTACGGTTCTGTAGAGTAGTAATCTTATAATAGAAATGTAACCTTAGTCCAGATTTATTCCAAGTCATCAAAATTCTACATGTGAATGAATATACCGAAACGTTCAACCTGATGATCGCGTACCCGACGAATCGATGCGCATGTACGACAACTCTTCACTTATGATTCTGCGAGACGTTTCGACCTGATGCTCGCGTGACAGTCGAACTTCTACGTCTACGACGACACTTTGAATTCCGACCATGAACCATAAATCGTTCGTCCTGATGATCGCGTGAATCTTCTACATCTTCCGTTCCGTCGACAACGCGCGAGTTATTCTTCAATTTCGATCGTCAGTGTTAGTAAATCCCTGTGACGACCCAGGGTAGGAGTTCTTGATAGGGTTATTTGATTTATTCTCCCACATCTAAGGATAGGATGTGTGTACAGTTTCGGACCTTGTATTCGTATGAACGCTATTTTCCGGTAAGCTCGAAAAATTGTCATAGTAATTAGATTTTAGTAGAATATTCCGTGTCAATGACAATGGTATTAGATTAGTAATATAACCGTTAGAGATCGATAACAGGTATATCACTATATGTATATAGCAAGGGAGATATTTATTATAATATATGGTTGTTGAGGTTGCAAATACATATTATAATACAATATATAGTGAGAAACATATTTGTTATAATATATGGTTGTTGATGTTACAAATGCATATTGTAATATATATAAGAGAGAAAGATATTTATAATAATATATGATTGACTGTGACGAGAACATATTGTTTCATCATTTATGTAATAAATGTGCAAACTATTCATACGTGTTATAATCTCTTATATATATATCGTGTATAGTTGCCACGAAGAAAGTCACGTCGGCCCATCCACCGTTATTTATTTACCCCTAGACAAACGAACTTTATCACAATTTTATTTGATCAAAAATCGTGACATTTGGGACCTCGTCCTCCGGGATTGATAGTACACAAGTAAAATTTGCGGATGGACAAATGTGTACGGAGTTTAAAAAATATTTATATTGGCAATATACGCCGATATGATATAAGAGAATGCAGATTGTGTTAAAAAAAATTGAAATTATGATTTATGAGTCGGCATGAATTGTCATGTTATGAAACATTGTATCAGTCGTATGTCCCAGGTAAAACTCCGAATGACGCTCGTTATATAATGGTTATCTAAAGAATTTCATAACACGGAGAAGTGTATAGTTTCTTTTATCATCTATTGGGTAGACGTACTCTAAGTTATGGTTAAGACTTAAGTAACTGCATCTATCATCTGTAAGAGTTAAGAAATCAGAAATCATTATTTAACGAGACATAGTTATTTCCATGGACGTTTAGTCAGGAAGATAACTGAAATAGTTCGTTTCATTTAAACGACTATTTATCGAATATCTAGTACAGGATAGAATAGCATCTATTTATAGTTAGGCATAGACTAATTAGATGGCTTATAAATTGTAGATCTTGAAAGAAGACTACAATAGCCTAGGTACAGTTGAATTTGGAGTAGTACCCATAACTGTATATTGGTTTCCTGAGCACTGGTGTAATAGTAGCTTTGTTACTAGATTTTGCGAGTTAGTGATTATTATCACTTTAGCACTATTAAGTTAGTGTGATATCCATTTAGCTGGTGATAGCTCATGGATTAGTGTATATCTTGAAGGAAGATTACACTAGATACAGTTGAATTTGGGGTAGTACCCAGAACTGTGGATTAGTTTCTTAAGCACTGGATTAACAGTTTTGTTACTAGAATTTCCAAGTTAGTGATATTATTCACTTATCGTAGCGCTATTAACTTAGTGTTCGAGTTTTTGCCATAGTTACGTATAACTATTGGTAGTGTGGCTTAGGCCAAGGATAGTCAGTGGGTGTACACATGACTCTTTACGTATCTGAAAGGGAGGATACTAGGAACTTTATTGTCTAAAGTTTAAATTTTTTTAGCACTGCAAGAGTTCAGTAGCTATTATTGTTAGTTTGCATATATCTTAGAAAGGTATTGCGATTAATACAGTCAAACTTGGAGTATCCGTACCCAAGACTGTATATTTGTTTCCAAGCGCTGGATTAACAGCAGCTTTGGGTTTTCTCGATATCTCATACGAGATAGTTGAACAAATAGTAGATACATTAGTATTATTATACTATTGTTGAATTTGAAATTTCATTCGAAACCTTGATTATTCATTATGGACATGATTAGTCTAACCAAGTTAGGTGAAAGGTACGGTTTAGTACGTCAAGAGCTTCTTAACTTTGTGAAAGCTGAGCAAGATAAAGAACGTACTGCCAGAGCATTAGAAAGGGAGTCAGAGAAGGAACGGGTAGAGTTAGAGAAAGAACGAGTAGAGAGAGAGATAGGGAAACGGCCAGGATCCAAGCAGAACTAGAGAAGGCAAGGGATGAACGAGAGTCCTTGTTAATTGAAAAAAAAATTAGGCTAGCCGAATTGTCTCAGAATTTCAACAACAGCAATGATTCTGAAGCCACATCCATGCAGAATTACCCATCGGTAAACCACGGACCTAGATTACCTATGTTTTCAGAGACCAAAGATGAATTAGATTCGTACTTGCAGCGATTTGAACGTTATGCTGTGAATGAAAGATGGCCGTGCCTACGGGATTCCTATGCTCTTAACCTAGCATCTCTTTTGACAGGAAAAGCTTTAAATGTTTATTCTCGACTACCCCTCGCACTGGCAAATGATTATGATATTTTGAAGAAGGCTCTTCTTCAGCAATACCAACTGACGGTTGATGATTATCGTAAGAAGTTTTACTATACGAAGCAAAATGCGGATGAAAACGCCACTCAATATTTGAGTAGGCTAGAGCATTTCTTAAATTCCTGGATCCAGTTATCGGAAATCTCCGAAACTTTCGAATCCTTGAAAGAATTCTTGTTACAGGATCAGTTCCTAAACTCATGTCCCAAGGAATTGGCAACTTTCATCAGGGAACATTCCCCCTCGAATCTAGAGACCATGATGGATTTGGCCAACAAATTCAATTTGGCACATAATGCCCCAAGTCACGAAAAAGAGAGAAAAGGAAAACATTCGCCACATCAGGGTGGGTATCATATGTCACCGAATCATCCTCATTATGTGAGATCTGAGAAAAGTTCATCTAGACTTCCTTTCTCAAGCATTCGTTGTTACTTATGTAAACAGCTGGGACATAAAGCGAATGATTGTCGAGCACAACAGTCTCGGTCACCTTCTTTTAATAGAGGTCCGAATGGCTTCCGCAAACCTTTTGCTGGAAATGCTGGTATTATTCTTCCATCTCATGAATGTTCTCTCAGCAAAGATAGTGCTCGACTGCTCTGTGGATGTAATGTTCCCATCGTAAAACAGGCGTGACTAGGACGTCAACGTAACATAAAGGGTGAATACTTTGTCCATGACATGGAACATGTGAACAAATTTGTAGGGAAAAATATCTTGCTGGAAGACAACATACCAGTCAAAGATCCTCCTCGTCCTGTTATTCCAAACAAATCTACACGTGTGTTTATCGACGTAACAACCCAAACTTTGGGATGTATAGGGAAATCAGGTGATGACGAGGAATATGTTGATAAAGTAGATTCTGAATCTGTCATCAATAGTGACATTGAAAAGGATGAACAGGGAGATGAGGTTGAAACTCACGATGATGATAAAGTCCATGAAATGGCAAATGGCGTGAAGGACGGTGATGGTGTTTTGTCACCGACTTGCCTGATGTGTTATTACACCAATCCGTTCTCTCGGTCTGTTGAGACTGAACGATTTCAACGTACTGGGATAGGATAATTTTTTAGACATTTGATGGACGGATTGTTGACGTTACATGGGATGTTCGATTTGGTAAAAAATATATAGATATTGCAGATACATCATCTGACTGGAATACCAGGTTTTGTCTTGGACCGGTCTTATCTCAACAAAGAAAAAAAGAGTGTTATTTCCCAGTTTCAGATGCCAGTAGAAACACTTACTGAACTGTGAGAAAACATAATTTCACCATCATCTGAAGTTCTGACGATATAGGTGCATATGATTGGTAATATTTCATCATTCATACTCATCATTTTTTTATCACATTCAGAAGTTTTATCTTGAACATGAGAAAGCATGAAAACTTCAGCCTTTTCATTTCCATGTCGAAGTAATTCCAGGACCTAAGAATGTCGGATCAGATTTCCTTAGTCGTATACACGATTAAGGGAAAATTTTAGCCCGGTAAAAAAGGGGTACCTCCCATTACGCCGAAGACCTTTGCAGTGTCAAAGGGTGAAGGTTTGATTTTTTTTATAACATTGTTTTCTACACGTTAATTAACCTTCCTTAGTAATTACAATGGGTGATGATACGATCAAGATGAGTTTCGAAAATATGATCTCGGATTTCAATCATGAAGCGGTTGATACAAATCATAATATCATTACTTTATCTCTTAACGGAACAGTAAAGTTACCAAAGAGATTTACTCCCAATAGTGCATAAGCGTAGGATTCTTCATCTTATTGCAAGAGTATTGACAAAAAGAGGGGAGGATTGTTACGGTTTTTTTTATGTCAAAACTCTTAACGAAAACAACACTACATTATTTTGATCCACATGGAACTAATCTACTTTCGTGTCTTCAATGTTGTATTTTATATATATAGATGAATTCATTAGGTAATGATACAGAATATATAAGATTACAAATCATCTATAGAAAGAAGAGTTTTAGTCACTTTGCATACAGACATAGCCAAATCAATGAATGAAATAAAAACGAACGAACGCTCAGTTCGAACGAATCTTACCGTACCATAGTAACAGTAAACATGTAATTTATTCGTTATATAGAATCTACTATTTAGTGATTTATGTTCTATGCAAAGTTCTAGTTTTATAGTTCGTTATTTTACCAGAGTTAAATACTTTATCATAAAAGGTTGATTATTTATTCATCAAATCGTCGGTATAACGGATACGACAAAACTTGGTTACATAAGACTTATTTCACGGATTAACGAATGTCGTTAAGGGCCGGGTGCAAAACGCACGTAAAATTCCCGCCGACACCTGTAGTTTATACTTAAAATATGACGTAGGGACGCTAAAATTATCAAGAGATACGTCATTCGGAGTTTTATCCTGATCGTAGAAGGACGTACTTTTATTTACTACCGCGTGTGTGCGTCGCTCGTTTATTAACGATGTAAAGTTCAACTTAGGGCGAACAATGCCCTGTTTAGTTATTAAGTTGATATGTTAAATTTATAGTATTCTGATAAGGATGAATTAATCCTTACAAGATGTTACGGTTCTGTAGAGTAGTAATCTTATAATAGAAATGTAACCTTAGTCCAGATTTATTCCAAGTCATCAAAATTCTACATGTGAATGAATATACCGAAACGTTCAACCTGATGATCGCGTACCCGACGAATCGATGCGCATGTACGACAACTCTTCACTTATGATTCTGCGAGACGTTTCGACCTGATGCTCGCGTGACAGTCGAACTTCTACGTCTACGACGACACTTTGAATTCCGACCATGAACCATAAATCGTTCGTCCTGATGATCGCGTGAATCTTCTACATCTTCCGTTCCGTCGACAACGCGCGAGTTATTCTTCAATTTCGATCGTCAGTGTTAGTAAATCCCTGTGACGACCCAGGGTAGGAGTTCTTGATAGGGTTATTTGATTTATTCTCCCACATCTAAGGATAGGATGTGTGTACAGTTTCGGACCTTGTATTCGTATGAACGCTATTTTCCGGTAAGCTCGAAAAATTGTCATAGTAATTAGATTTTAGTAGAATATTCCGTGTCAATGACAATGGTATTAGATTAGTAATATAACCGTTAGAGATCGATAACAGGTATATCACTATATGTATATAGCAAGGGAGATATTTATTATAATATATGGTTGTTGAGGTTGCAAATACATATTATAATACAATATATAGTGAGAAACATATTTGTTATAATATATGGTTGTTGATGTTACAAATGCATATTGTAATATATATAAGAGAGAAAGATATTTATAATAATATATGATTGACTGTGACGAGAACATATTGTTTCATCATTTATGTAATAAATGTGCAAACTATTCATACGTGTTATAATCTCTTATATATATATCGTGTATAGTTGCCACGAAGAAAGTCACGTCGGCCCATCCACCGTTATTTATTTACCCCTAGACAAACGAACTTTATCACAATTTTATTTGATCAAAAATCGTGACATTTGGGACCTCGTCCTCCGGGATTGATAGTACACAAGTAAAATTTGCGGATGGACAAATGTGTACGGAGTTTAAAAAATATTTATATTGGCAATATACGCCGATATGATATAAGAGAATGCAGATTGTGTTAAAAAAAATTGAAATTATGATTTATGAGTCGGCATGAATTGTCATGTTATGAAACATTGTATCAGTCGTATGTCCCAGGTAAAACTCCGAATGACGCTCGTTATATAATGGTTATCTAAAGAATTTCATAACACGGAGAAGTGTATAGTTTCTTTTATCATCTATTGGGTAGACGTACTCTAAGTTATGGTTAAGACTTAAGTAACTGCATCTATCATCTGTAAGAGTTAAGAAATCAGAAATCATTATTTAACGAGACATAGTTATTTCCATGGACGTTTAGTCAGGAAGATAACTGAAATAGTTCGTTTCATTTAAACGACTATTTATCGAATATCTAGTACAGGATAGAATAGCATCTATTTATAGTTAGGCATAGACTAATTAGATGGCTTATAAATTGTAGATCTTGAAAGAAGACTACAATAGCCTAGGTACAGTTGAATTTGGAGTAGTACCCATAACTGTATATTGGTTTCCTGAGCACTGGTGTAATAGTAGCTTTGTTACTAGATTTTGCGAGTTAGTGATTATTATCACTTTAGCACTATTAAGTTAGTGTGATATCCATTTAGCTGGTGATAGCTCATGGATTAGTGTATATCTTGAAGGAAGATTACACTAGATACAGTTGAATTTGGGGTAGTACCCAGAACTGTGGATTAGTTTCTTAAGCACTGGATTAACAGTTTTGTTACTAGAATTTCCAAGTTAGTGATATTATTCACTTATCGTAGCGCTATTAACTTAGTGTTCGAGTTTTTGCCATAGTTACGTATAACTATTGGTAGTGTGGCTTAGGCCAAGGATAGTCAGTGCCAGTGGGTGTACACATGACTCTTTACGTATCTGAAAGGGAGGATACTAGGAACTTTATTGTCTAAAGTTTAAATTTTTTTAGCACTGCAAGAGTTCAGTAGCTATTATTGTTAGTTTGCATATATCTTAGAAAGGTATTGCGATTAATACAGTCAAACTTGGAGTATCCGTACCCAAGACTGTATATTTGTTTCCAAGCGCTGGATTAACAGCAGCTTTGGGTTTTCTCGATATCTCATACGAGATAGTTGAACAAATAGTAGATACATTAGTATTATTATACTATTGTTGAATTTGAAATTTCATTCGAAACCTTGATTATTCATTATGGACATGATTAGTCTAACCGAGTTAGGTGAAAGGTACGGTTTAGTACGTCAAGAGCTTCTTAACTTTGTGAAAGCTGAGCAAGATAAAGAACGTACTGCCAGAGCATTAGAAAGGGAGTCAGAGAAGGAACGGGTAGAGTTAGAGAAAGAACGAGTAGAGAGAGAGATAGGGAAACGGCCAGGATCCAAGCAGAACTAGAGAAGGCAAGGGATGAACGAGAGTCCTTGTTAATTGAAAAAAAAATTAGGCTAGCCGAATTGTCTCAGAATTTCAACAACAGCAATGATTCTGAAGCCACATCCATGCAGAATTACCCATCGGTAAACCACGGACCTAGATTACCTATGTTTTCAGAGACCAAAGATGAATTAGATTCGTACTTGCAGCGATTTGAACGTTATGCTGTGAATGAAAGATGGCCGTGCCCACGGGATTCCTATGCTCTTAACCTAGCATCTCTTTTGACAGGAAAAGCTTTAAATGTTTATTCTCGACTACCCCTCGCACTGGCAAATGATTATGATATTTTGAAGAAGGCTCTTCTTCAGCAATACCAACTGACGGTTGATGATTATCGTAAGAAGTTTTACTATACGAAGCAAAATGCGGATGAAAACGCCACTCAATATTTGAGTAGGCTAGAGCATTTCTTAAATTCCTGGATCCAGTTATCGGAAATCTCCGAAACTTTCGAATCCTTGAAAGAATTCTTGTTACAGGATCAGTTCCTAAACTCATGTCCCAAGGAATTGGCAACTTTCATCAGGGAACATTCCCCCTCGAATCTAGAGACCATGATGGATTTGGCCAACAAATTCAATTTGGCACATAATGCCCCAAGTCACGAAAAAGAGAGAAAAGGAAAACATTCGCCACATCAGGGTGGGTATCATATGTCACCGAATCATCCTCATCATGTGAGATCTGAGAAAAGTTCATCTAGACTTCCTTTCTCAAGCATTCGTTGTTACTTATGTAAACAGCTGGGACATAAAGCGAATGATTGTCGAGCACAACAGTCTCGGTCACCTTCTTTTAATAGAGGTCCGAATGGCTTCCGCAAACCTTTTGCTGGAAATGCTGGTATTATTCTTCCATCTCATGAATGTTCTCTCAGCAAAGATAGTGCTCGACTGCTCTGTGGATGTAATGTTCCCATCGTAAAACAGGCGTGACTAGGACGTCAACGTAACATAAAGGGTGAATACTTTGTCCATGACATGGAACATGTGAACAAATTTGTAGGGAAAAATATCTTGCTGGAAGACAACATACCAGTCAAAGATCCTCCTCGTCCTGTTATTCCAAACAAATCTACACGTGTGTTTATCGACGTAACAACCCAAACTTTGGGATGTATAGGGAAATCAGGTGATGACGAGGAATATGTTGATAAAGTAGATTCTGAATCTGTCATCAATAGTGACATTGAAAAGGATGAACAGGGAGATGAGGTTGAAACTCACGATGATGATAAAGTCCATGAAATGGCAAATGGCGTGAAGGACGGTGATGGTGTTTTGTCACCGACTTGCCTGATGTGTTATTACACCAATCCGTTCTCTCGGTCTGTTGAGACTGAACGATTTCAACGTACTGGGATAGGATACATTTTTAGACATTTGATGGACGGATTGTTGACGTTACATGGGATGTTCGATTTGGTAAAAAATATATAGATATTGCAGATACATCATCTGACTGGAATACCAGGTTTTGTCTTGGACCGGTCTTGTCTCAACAAAGAAAAAAAGAGTGTTATTTCCCAGTTTCAGATGCCAGTAGAAACACTTACTGAACTGTGAGAAAACATAATTTCACCATCATCTGAAGTTCTGACGATATAGGTGCATATGATTGGTAATATTTCATCATTCATACTCATCATTTTTTTATCACATTCAGAAGTTTTATCTTGAACATGAGAAAGCATGAAAACTTCAGCCTTTTCATTTCCATGTCGAAGTAATTCCAGGACCTAAGAATGTCGGATCAGATTTCCTTAGTCGTATACACGATTAAGGGAAAATTTTAGCCCGGTAAAAAAGGGGTACCTCCCATTACGCCGAAGACCTTTGCAGTGTCAAAGGGTGAAGGTTTGATTTTTTTATAACATTGTTTTCTACACGTTAATTAATTCCTTAGTAATTACAATGCCAATGGGTGATGATACGATCAAGATGAGTTTCGAAAATATGATCTCGGATTTCAATCATGAAGCGGTTGATACAAATCATAATATCATTACTTTATCTCTTAACGGAACAGTAAAGTTACCAAAGAGATTTATTCCCAATAGTGCATAAGCGTAGGATTCTTCATCTTATTGCAAGAGTATTGACAAAAAGAGGGGAGGATTGTTACGGTTTTTTTTATGTCAAAACTCTTAACGAAAACAACACTACATTATTTTGATCCACATGGAACTAATCTACTTTCGTGTCTTCAATGTTGCATTTTATATATATAGATGAATTCATTAGGTAATGATACAGAATATATAAGATTACAATTCATCTATAGAAAGAAGAGTTTTAGTCACTTTGCATACAGACATAGCCAAATCAATGAATGAAATAAAAACGAACGAACGCTCAGTTCGAACGAATCTTACCGTACCATAGTAACAGTAAACATGTAATTTATTCGTTATATAGAATCTACTATTTAGTGATTTATGTTCTATGCAAAGTTCTAGTTTTATAGTTCGTTTATTATACTTTATCATAAAAGGTTGATTATTTATTCATCAAATCGTCGGTATAACGGATACGACAAAACTTGGTTACATAAGACTTATTTCACGGATTAACGAATGTCGTTAAGGGCCGGGTGCAAAACGCACGTAAAATTCCCTCCGACACCGGTAGTTTATACTTAAAATATGACGTAGGGACGCTAAAATTATCAAGAGATACGATTTGATTGGTTAGATCCAAAAACCTCCAAATCCGTTAGTAGCGTCGGTAACGAAAGCGAGCGTCATTCGGAGTTTTATCCTGATCGTAGAAGGACGTACTTTTATTTACTACCGCGTGTGTGCGTAGCTCGTTTATTAACGATGTAAAGTTCAACTTAGGGCGAACAATGCCCTGTTTAGTTATTAAGTTGATATGTTAAATTTATAGTATTCTGATAAGGATGAATTAATCCTTACAAGATGTTACGGTTCTGTAGAGTAGTAATCTTATAATAGAAATGTAACCTTAGTCCAGATTTATTCCAAGTCATCAAAATTCTACATGTGAATGAATATACCGAAACGTTCAACCTGATGATCGCGTACCCGACGAATCGATGCGCATGTACGACAACTCTTCACTTATGATTCTGCGAGACATTTCGACCTGATGATCGCGTGACAGTCGAACTTCTACGTCCACGACGACACTTTGAATTCCGACCATGAACCATAAATCGTTCGTCCTGATGATCGCGTGAATCTTCTACATCTTCCGTTCCGTCGACAACGCGCGAGTTATTCTTCAATTTCGATCGTCAGTGTTAGTAAATCCCTGTGACGACCCAGGGTAGGAGTTCTTGATAGGGTTATTTGATTTATTCTCCCACATCTAAGGATAGGATGTGTGTACAGTTTCGGACCTTGTATTCGTATGAACGCTATTTTCCGGTAGGCTCGAAAAATTGTCATAGTAATTAGATTTTAGTAGAATATTCCGTGTCAATCAATGGTATTAGATTAGTAATATAACCGTTAGAGATCGATAACAGGTATATGTATATAGCAAGGGAGATATTTATTATAATATATGGTTGTTGAGGTTGCAAATACATATTATAATACAATATATAGTGAGAAACATATTTGTTATAATATATGGTTGTTGATGTTACAAATGCATATTGTAATATATATAAGAGAGAAAGATATTTATAATAATATATGATTGACTGTGACGAGAACATATTGTTTCATCATTTATGTAATAAATGTGCAAACTATTCATACGTGTTATAATCTCTTATATATATCGTGTATAGTTGCCATAGTATTTATAGATTATCAGAACCCACAAACGAAGAAAGTCACGTCGGCCCATCCACCGTTATTTACTCACCCCTAGACAAACGAATTTTATCATATTTTTATCAAAAATCGTGACACCCCCATGTTTTCAAGATTGACAGAAAGTGAAACACTACAGTCATTGGGAAACATATCTTAAGCCCCAATTAACAATAACCTCACACCTGATGATTACATATTAATAAAAACTGATATTGTTACACATGGTAATCGTATCCACCAGTCAGTTAAATCCCACCTTTTCTCCATACCGGAAAGGGGCTCGGATTGTTCAATGTTCTGCTGCAAAAAAATAGCACCCATCTCAGCCCAATCACTGCGTATGAGGGCAGTTCATTTATTAACTGTGAAGTTAGACATTAGAAGGACACGTGTAACTGATAATTTAACTGATTCTTCATCGTCTATCGTAGTAAACGGGTTCCGGCAGATATCATCGCTGCACGAACATGCACCAGTGCACTTTAGCTGCTTGGATCTGGAGGTGCATCTTGCAGTTGCACAGTTTTTGTATTTGTAATATTCAATATCTGAGAACTCCGATGGTAAGTGGTCCTCTATCATCAGCTATGGGTGAGGTTGTCCATTATTGACGTGTGAAGTGTGGTCAGGGGACGTGTTGCCAAATACCAAACACGGTTCTGGTAGTGGGCACGTTGTATATGTTTGGAAAGACAACTCTGGGTAGGCGGAAGCTTTTTTCGATCTTTGGTGTATTTCTGAAATAGTCTGTAACGAATGGCGAATAAACTCTGCAGATGAATTCCTCTGCTTGTTTCTCTGTGGCTACAGAAAGAGCTCCGCGTCCAAGATGATCCAACAGAACTGCTTTCACAAGCTGCAGTAGCATGTAGTATAATGGCGTATCAGTCTCTTCGTGGGTCGATTCGAGTAGATGGACATCTGATCCTTGGGATGATTCTGTTGTAGTTTCATCAGCAAAGCCTCCAGATTTGATTAAATCACAATTTGGCAAAGTTTTCTTTGCTTTCACCAGCATTTGTTCACTCAGGAATTATGTAAGATTATGATTGTTACCCGCGAGGTCGATGCATTGTTTCCAGTTGACCAGTAAAGGAACGTATCTGCCGTCAATCTTACGACGGATATGTCTGCTTTGACTTGCTCGTTTTGCTCGGGTTCCTCATTGGATTGACTCTTTCCGGTACCTGTCAAAGACAACATCTACCCTTGTCCATATATAATGGTGCAAGTTTTAAGTTCTGTAGTTGGCAGGGTTTAAACTCTCACATCTTCCTCTAGAAGCTTTCCAAGTGCAGCCTTGTTTGTTGGTCATAGATTTCCAGCTGTGTCTGCTATGGCGAGTGGTGAAAGGTCATGAAACAACAGACGGGGAACAGTGTTGCATACACTGTTCCCCGTCTCATGTAGTTAGTGTGATCATAGTGGGCAAACCATGGCTACATTGCAAGAAAGGCAGATTTATGAATCTGCCAAACACCTAAGCGTTCTGTGCGTATGAACATTAGCAGTATCATAACCATGTTCATGTAATGTCTCCAGCATACTGCTCCAGTAATTGGAGTAGATGTACATATTGCACTGGCCACTGCATCTTCCAGCTGTTGCATTACTTCAGATGGGGTTTCATCTTCCCCGTTGTCATCCTAGGACTGTGCTAGTTGCTTAGATAACCTTTGAAGATCTGCATCATCAAACCCTTGGTCTTTTGCCCACCCTAGAAACTGAGGCCACAGGATTAGCTGCCTTAAATTATCTAACATTACAAATATAAAGGGTCTTATTATTTGTAATTTTAGTTAAGGCATCTAACATCGCAGTGTTGTGTTGTCTTAGAGAATAGAGATGTTATAGTTAACATTAGCACCTTGAACAAATAAAAAATTGCAACATTGTATGAACGTCAAATGTCAAAGTCCTTATAATGGCAATGACCTTATAATTGCGTTGTCGACGTTATTTCAAAGTTGTGCCAACGTCACATATATCCACGTCGTTATAACGTTGATGATCAGACATTGTAAACGCCGTGTTTATATCTATGTACCTAGTTTGTTGGGCTGTCGACGTGATTGCAACGTTATATGGACGTAAAGTTTTCACGTCATTCTAAAGTTGATGACCAGACGTTGCAAAGACTTTGGGTTGTGTTGTCGACGTGATTTCAACGTTGTGCCAACGACATATATATATCTACGTCGTTATCACGTCGATGACGAGACGTGGTAAAAACGTTGTATTTATAGATGAAACTAGTTGGTTGGACTGTCGATGTGATTACAACGTTGCATGGATGTCAAATTTCCACGTCCTTATAACGTTGATAACCAGACGTTGTGAAGACGTTGAGTTTGGTTGTCGACTTGATTTCAACGTTGTGGCGACATCAAATTTCCACGTCCTTGTGACTTCGATGACCAGACGCTGAGAAAACGTTGCATTTATGTTGTTCGACGTCGCAACGTATATACAACTAATAATCAACGTCATACCGACGTTGTATGCCGGCTGGGGCCGTCCGACAGCTTTCATGACGTTTTTGGCAATATGGAAGCTCCCAAGACGAAGCAAGATCTTGCTACAAACTTCAGGATTCTCCCACTGAAGTTCCTTGGCCTTTGAATACAGTTGCTCATCTAGATTTAACAAGATTTGCCATCCAAGCCAAAGGCCCAGATGGCAAGTGGACAAGGAAGCCATTGGCTTATCGAGAGTCCAACAATTTTCATCTACTTATAGCCCGCCCTCCTGAGATATGTGTCAACCTTGTTTTTAAACATATTCACGCTGCTAGCAGTTACACAATCTGTAGACAATTTGTTCCATTCATTTATTGTCCTCTGTGAGAACGAGTGCTTCCTGATGTCCAATCTACATTGATCCTTTACTAATTTTACCTCATGTCCTCTAGTTCTGCTATCCTTCTTTAGTGAGAAAAACATATTTCTATCAATATTTTCATACCCATTCAATATCTTAAAAACTTCAATCTGATCTCCTCTTAACCTCCTTGTCTCTAGAGTTGTTAAACCACATTCTTTCAGGCGTTCTTCATAACTAAGGTCTCTCAGTTCTGGAATCATTTTAGTTGCTCTCCTTTGTATGCGTTCAAGCGTATCTATATCCTTCTTACGGTATGGTCTCCATGCTTGTATACAGTATTCTAAATGAGGTCTAACTATTGCTTTATAAAGAGGTATAATTAACCCTTTTCCCTTGTATGTTATGTTTCTTCTAATCAATCCAAGAATTTGATTACCCTTTGAAGCTGCAATACCACACTGCTCTGAAACTTTCATATCAGCGCTTATTGTAACTCCTAAGTCCTTTTCTTTTACAGTAGTACCCAGAACAGTATCTCCCATTTTATAGTTTACATTCAAGTTCCTATGTCCTGTATGTAGGCATTTACATTTCCCAAAATTGAACAACATCTGCCATTTCTCAGACCATTTCACTAATCTGTCTAGATCATTTTGTAAATGTTGTTTATCACCATCAGTATTAACCTTTCTAAACAGTTTTGTGTCATCCGCAAATTTCAGTACGTTACTTGTTATACTGTCGTCCAAGTCATTGATATAAATTAAGAATAATATAGGTCCTAATACTGATCCTTGAGGTACCCCACTCAAAACCGATTTCCAATTTGAAACTTCTCCATCTACTACAACTCGTTGTCTTCTGTCAGTCAGCCATTGTTCTATCCAGTCAGTTATGCTATCCCCGATACCATGGGCTTTTAATTTAAGTAGTAATCTTTGATGTGGCACTTTGTCAAAAGCTTTCTGAAAATCTAAGTAGATAATATCTACTGGCGATCCCACGTCTATCCACTTAGTGATTTCTTCCAAAAAACATAACATATTTGTTAAGCATGACCTCGCTTTAAGGAATCCATGTTGAGATGAATTTAATAATTTATGCTTAACGAGGAAGTCCACCATATGGTCTTTAATTAACCTTTCTAATAATTTACAAATCACTGACGTTAAACTCACTGGTCTGTAATTCTCTGACTTATTTCTCGAACCCTTTTTAAATAATGGTATGATGTTTGCTTCTTTCCATTCAAACGGATCAACTCCCTCTTTTAATGACAAGTTGAATACTCTTGCAAGTGGTATACTGATTTGTTCTACTGTTTCCATTAGTAATTTTGGAGGAATCCCATCCACTCCCGGTGATTTGTTATCCTTCATTGCCTTTATTTTCTTAGCTACCAATTCTGGAGTTACAACTAACGGACCTAAATAGTCAGATTTAGCCCCCTGAAATTTAGCATCAGCGACTGGTAATGAACTAATATCTTCTTTGGTAAACACTGAACTGAAGTAACCATTTAGGTCTTCCGCCATTAAAAACCCCTGTGATATTATATTTCCAGCACTGTCTTCTAGAGGTCCAACCGTGTCTTGTACGTTTTGTTTACTCCTGACATATGCATAAAAACTCTTGCTGTCATTTTTTATGTTATATGCTAGTTTTTGCTCATAGCTTCTTTTAGATTGTCTGATTTCAGTTGTAGCTGCATTAAGTGCCTCTTTGTATTTTGCATAGTCTTCGTCCTTTCTGGTACGCCTATAAACCCTCCACATAGTTTGTTTTAGCATTATTTTTCTAATAGCCTCTTTTGACAAGTGTTTCTTTCTACACCGTTTTCCTTGTTTTTGGAAGGGAACACATTTATCGATGATACTCTCAATTTCATATTTTACAATATTCCAACATTCAATTGCGGTCTTATTCATCAGCATGTTATTCCAATCTAGCTTTGCTAAGTATTTTCTCATATCTTTGTAGTTACCTTTGTGGAAGTTTCTCTTGTACGTTTTCTTATTTTTACTTTCTGATTTTACATTGATGTCAAAATGTATTTGATTATGGTCACTATTACCCAATGGTTCAAATATTTTTACATTGTCCACTAATTCTTTTTGTGATGACAAAACTATATCTAATACATTTTCTCCCCTGGTTGGTTCTAGTACGTGCTGAGTAAGAAAGCTATCCTGGATTAAAAATAGAAATTGTTGGTCCTCAATCCCTGTGCTCTCTAGAGAATTCCATTGTATGTGTCCATGGTTAAAATCTCCCATTATGATACATTCCCCTTTACTAACTTCCTTTATAGTGTTTTTTATTTTTGTGTTGTCCTCTTCGTTTATGTTTGGACTTCGGTAAACTAAACCAATAGTTAATTTTGAATTTCCTGAAACAATTTTGCACCAAACAGCTTCATCGCAATCTGCTTCCCTTTCTAGTTTTATTTCATAAGCCTGAATATATTCTTTAACATATAAAATAACTCCCCCGCCCCTTCTTCCTATTCGATCTTGCCTAAACATTACATATCCTGTCAGTCCTAATTCAGCATCTGTTATATCTATGTTGGCCCATGATTCAGTTATACCAATTGAGGTGTCAATATCTTCTACCATAATGTTTAATTCGTTTTTCTTATTTACTATGCTCCTTGTATTTAAATATACGCATCTATAACCTTTTTCAGAGATGTTTTTCGGATGATTTGATATTGGTTTATCTGTGCTAGTGGCCTCTTGTTCTGCTTGAGACACCTCTAGGTAACCCCCCTGCACTTCTAGTTTAAAGAATGTTTACTTCCAAAAATATTTGTCATTGTACCCAAGTCACTATCTACTGCTGCTGAAAGTTTGTCCGCGAATACTGCCGCCCCCTTTCCACTTAAATGAAGCCCATCCTTCATGTACATATCAGCCCTCCCAACAAAACTTCCCCATAAATCCACAAATCCAACTTCCTCTTCCCTACATAGCTTCTGGACTAACATGTTAATTGCCATCCCCCGACAATTTCGATATTTGTGACCCCTCCTGCCCATTACAGGTAAAATCCCTGACAGTATTACCTGCTCAACCCGCGTCTGTTTTAGTGTTGTGACCAACTGCCTATATTTCCTAACTATGGCAGTTGTACCCTCCCTCTCTACGTTATTTGTCCCTACGTGTACTAAAACAGATCCACCCTTACCCGAGCCTACGATGTTTTTTACCCTCTCAGTTATCGCCTCTATTTTGGCTCCAGGCAAGCAGACCACCACATCATCTCCCTTGTTTAAGACTCTGTCGGTCTTCCTAACTATCGAATCCCCCACAAACACCCTCGCTCTCTTCCTCACCCCCTCTATCACTGCTGCAGAATAACTCTTCCGTTCGATCCCCTCCATCACATTCTGTCCTGACCCCTTCCCTCCTGTCTCCTTCGCTCCTGTCTCCCCCACTTCCCACTCCTTTGCTCTTGTCTCTCCCACTCCCCTCTCCTTCACTCCGGTTGTTTTCCCTCCCGTCTCCCCCACTCCCTTCTCCTTCACTCCTGTCTCCCCTACTCCCCTCTCCTTCACTCCGGTTGTCTTCCCTCCCGTTCCTTTCCTTCCCGTCTCCTTACGTCCTGTCTCCCTACGACCTGTCACCTTCCCTCCTCTCAGCTTCCTCCCAGGCTGCGGTGAGCTCTCCCTAGCATCTCCTGTGTCTTTCCCCACTTTATCATCTACTGTTCCCCCACCGGAACTACTGGCACAACCCCCCTGTTCCCTTCCCACCATTGCCACAACGAGCAGCCTCAGCTCTTCCAACTCCACCTCTAGTTTCTTCATCTTCGTACATCCCCTACACTCAAAACTAAAACTATCTGCCTGGACCTCAGCCCAGGACTTCTCGCACCCAGACTTGACGAAGTCCACCCAGTTACTGCAACTGCCACAAATTAAGTGCCTTGTGGCCTTTAAATGCCGTTTGCACGGCGCCATCATACAATTTAGTTTTAATTAGTTTGCTACGTTAGCCTTGAATAAGGCTGTTTTTGTGATCAAAAGAACACTTTAGTCTAATATACTTGTATTCTATTAACCTCGCATGAGAAAAAAAAACCTGCCACCTAGCGAATACGGAGAACACTGTGTAACAAAACAACGAAGTCAGTGTGTACTAATTTACACTAAAATCCTGCTGTTAATTCCTTTTTACCGAAAACGTTTACTACCACTATGTCAGATATTACCTTATGTATGTAATTTAAGTAAATAAATCACTTTATCTTATATATATATTAGCCAATGTAAACGATAGCTCGATGCACGGGTTGAATTCACGACCTGTAAACAAACTCCCTTTTATCGCTCGTTGAGTTTGAATCCGGGAAAACCTCTGTTAACAAAAACGGTTTCTTAATATATGTCTACAAGAAGTTGGTGAACAATATATGTATAATACTAATACTTATTCTAACCAATATTCCAATGTTACTGACTATTCACTATGCTATCTCAATTTTCGAATAGTAAACAACCCTATTAACGCTCACTGAATTCCCTGACAGAATCCGAAACTAACTTACTCTAAAATACTCCCTCTGACTAATAATTAACAAAACCTGTTTCCTAATATATGTCTACAATACGTTTGTGTATAATATATATTCAATTATAATACTTATTCTATTTGATATTCCGCGTTTTTCTGTAAATGATCTACACCAAATTCAACTCGCTGCACCAAGTCCAAGTAGCCGGAAGTTGCAAAGTGACTACAGTGATCGTACCTTTCGTATGTACCGTCAGAGGCGAAATTGAAACGCCAGGAGATACGGTGTCTCGTAGAATGTGTGTCCATCTATTAATCTTTCAGGGTCGGCAATCCACAAATACAGCTACCACATCCGATTCTGTCTTATTTCATGGAATATAAAGCTTTTGTATGACGTATATGTGTACATTGGAATTGCACTCGTATATTGTACATACACTGGCGAAACGTAGGTGTTTACTTCTGACAGTGGCCCTGGTTACATCTACATAATATACTCACATCATTGTTCGTCATAGTAATTGGCATGTACCATGTACGTAAGAAGTTATAGAAACTATAGTACACATTTCATCCAGAAACCAAAATAAAATATTGATATATTTTTTGTTTTTTTATCGAATATTTCTATGATGTTGATATAATTATTTTCCTCTGACCCTGTCCTCCTTATTCCAGATATGTTGATACTACATTTAGTTATGTAGCTATATAATTAGTAGAGTTACAGCCAATTATGTATACATTGCAAAATCTGAACAAAATCTTTACCAAATAGCTCACTACATAGTAAAAAATCAAAATAGAAAGTGTCATCCGGGATGGATGTGACCGGTAAAGGTTATAGATAAACTCTGATATGGATGACAGCTTGTAACATTTAGGTATCCCTAACGTGATTTCTAGAGCCCTTTTGAGATCATTTGCCTAGTCTAAACGTTCTGATGCTAGAATTGAAGAAGTTCAGTTGTTGTTCGCAAGTTGGGAAGTGGAATAGCATTTCCCATGAGGTGAGGCTGAGCGCTGTCGCAAAACGGGCTCGGTCGCTGGGTTTGTGACTGCGCGCGGACGTCTTTTTAACCACTGGTTCAATATATTTCACAGACATCGAAGGAGTACATACTACCACCTTGTGGTCTGACAGGCCAATCGGCGCACTGATAGCAGTTCGACCATATAAGTCAGGGATGTTTGTGTAGATGTTATCTAGTATCGCACTTCCTCATGTTGATTGGTCGACGATTTGTTTCAGATTGTGATTTCGTTCCAAATGAGAATCGTTCACCTTGTTGAAGTCGCCCATTAAGATGATACCTGTATACGGATGGTGCCGGCGTATGCAATCCAGGGTTTGGTCGATGTGGTTCAGCATTGTCCAATTATCTGATCCTGGTTGGTTTACTTCAGTCCATTGTTTAGTAGGGATGGTGTTTCGGACGCAGCAAGCGATTCCCCCGTGTTGGCGGCCATCTTGTCTGTCCCTCCGGTAGATGTTGAACCCGGATAACGTGAGCGAGCCGTCCAGTATGTTGCTGGTGCACCACGTCTCGGTTATAGCTAGAACGTCCGCCCCGAAGTCGTCCTTTGTAACTTTAATTTCGTCAAGTTTACTTGCCAGGTCGCCATGAATGTTTATGTTGATGACAGTTGGAAGATCCGATTTGTTCGTTTGGACGTATATAAGATTCGTGTCCTTGACTCCACTTCTGTCGCGAGAAACCCTTGGTGTCTTTGTGGGTGTTGTCGATTGTGCAGACTTAATCACCGGTATCCATCGTTGTTTGTGGGCACCACCACCACCCTCGAGACAGCCCCGACGGGTGGGCTGATGGAGTGCCATCCCGGCATTCCAAGCCGCTCTCCACGCAGCATTGTTAAGGCGAGTGGGTCTGCTACTGCGGAAAAAATGCAGGCATTCTGCTGTGTAGACTGTTCTGGTTGTGTGGTCACGCATGTTAGCCCCAGCATGGTAATGTAACACAGTCACATGTGCAATCAGAAATTTAAAAAGTCACAATTTCACAATAGGTGAAACTTGCCTGGACACGCAGTCCTTGCACATTCATAGAACCATATGTAAAGTTGAGATGCTGTAAATTAATTAAAACTTGCAAAACTTCACACTGGTCAGAGATCCTGTATTTGATGCAGCTACTCAGGCGCAGACTAGGTCAACTTCGATGCACAACCTGTGTAAGACCTTAAGGTAACTGTTTAATGTGTTTGCATAAGGCGTCTTACAAATAAATGCCTACGCTACACTTAGCTCTTGCAAATTATGCGTTTCATAGTGGTCAGCACTAAACCATGAGATCCTGCTGAATTGATCAGACAAGCAAGATGTAAAAAAATCAACACGTCATGGGTTCATTAATATTTGTTTGTTGTTAATATCCAAATCACACAAGTGAAACATACAAATAGTTATGCGTGCGAATCTTGTGGCCAACACTGTCAACTCAAACTGCACAGAGCCATGTCTGATATATTTTTGTCTAAGATTTAACAAACTGTGAAATTTGTTAAAAACAATTAATGAACATGTCGATGAAATGTGGCTGTGGTAGACATCTGGCAATAACTGTGATGATTCATATACATCTTTGTTTTATCTAATATGTTACGGTACGTTTAGAAGTAGTTTCTTTAACGTGGGTATGTTGTTATTGTAAGTAATGTATAAACAGCGTCATGACAAAACACAAACGTCAACAGTTATTTTTGTCTAACATATTTCCGCATTGTAATGTCACACAGACAAAGTCTTCGCGTTACTGGTGCAAAAGTAAGTAAAAAAGTAAAACACGTGTCAAGTGAAAATAATAAAAACAATTATCATAGACGAAACGCCTGGCTCGAATATCATGATCCTACAATCCAAAATACAGTTAACAAGAAAAACACAGATCATCAAATACATATATCGTTTGTAAACATGTTATAGATAATTTACAATGTATATGCTAAATACAATTAACACTAATTGTAATGTTATACATACATATTTGTCTTTATGCATATTTGTATAATTTCATAAAACTCTGATTATTAAAATGTGCCTCATATAATACGCCACACACACGCACGCACGCACGCACGCACGCACACATAAAACACAACAACCTGTCTATCTATCTGACAGGATACACATGCGAGAAGAATCCACGTCAATTAAGTGGTATGATCTGACACAACCAAGCACCACTTCATAGTGCAGCAGTGCATTTGCAACGATATACGTAAACGTTTACTTAAACAGTTTTACAATGTATGTATTGTAACTAGTACATTTCCCTACATGTCACCACAAAAAAAGTCACAAGAATATGTCAAAATGTGATGCCTATGATTATGTCTTCCTAGGTGCACCGCGTATACAAATCTGAGAGTGTATACTCTTATAAGACGTTGTACGCACCCAAGAACGCAAGCACGCACATGTAAGATGATGACATAAACCTTGTCGTTGTTAAGTGCTATCAGTTGACATGGATACTTTGACACAAGTATGAATTAGCGACAAGGCTAAATCACCAACAAATCCACAACATCCTCTCTGTCATGGTGTAGACATACTCACCAATATTCATTGATTATTTTATATAAATGTGACTAGGTACTCGGGGTAGGCCATATTATCTAAGAACACCACAAACATATTTGGACTGCCAGTGTTGTCCACCGCCGAGTCAAATGGGAAACCTGGATTGTTTGGGTTATCTGGTAGATAACGCATAGACTTGTTTCCCTGTGTGTAGTCTCCTGTTAAGACCAGTGCTTTGTACATTCGCTTGTGGCCGCTGGCATCTGGACTGGCATAGCCTTGTGCCGAGTAGCTTGAATTCACAGCAAAGTAAACACCTTGACCATACACAGTTGCTGAAAAATGCATGTTTATTGACAGTAAAAATGTGTATAACTTATAATCGTAAAATTCGGAACTAATACATAATCATACATACGATACATGTTATTTATACGACAGTGAATTAAATTAAAACATGACAAATATAATCAAAATGTTAACATGCTAATATGGAGGTTGTGCGCGGACTAAGATGATACAGCTATGTTACTGGAATTTAGAGAGGGACTGACGTCTGATATTGCAGTGTTTCGGGTAGGATGTTCTCACAATAACTTATAATAATATTTCTATTTAATGAATCAGATAACTGTTATTAGTTTATTTCTGTACAATATATATATATATATATATTTCAATTCTGTTCGAAATAAATTGTTTGTATAACCTTTTTTTCCAACACGCATGTTTGAACCTATTCATGAACCACGTTGTTAACAGTTGAACAGACTGATACAATCACCAAAGAAAGGTATTGCTCTGTGAACACGTCACCATATGGGTTTGTTTCTGAGAATGTGTTTGTGTGTGAGTGCACCAGAGAGTGTGTCCTTATGTACTGACACTGGAGTGGAAAGCTTAACATAATTATGAATCCCCAGACACCACCAGGTTATTCGTTCAATTATCAGATGTAGGTTTTTTATTTTTATAGACTTTTGAACCATGAAACGAACCATTCTTGCCACAGTAGCTACGGTTGAATCCACCATTGTTGATGTTCCTGATGGCGTCAGCACTTGTTCCATGCCACAGGCTGCGTTCAATGGTGTTTGGTTTTCTTCTACGTTTCTCCATGTCGCCTCTATGCAGCACATAAAGCCGGTACAGGGTGGGATTCTGGACTCTCTCAACCTGTAATTGTCAATTGTCTGTTAACTGGCAATATGAACCAATTTTCAGTATATATTGACATCATGAAATGTAAGTACTTACGCGTTGTTGAGTACACATATCTGCATGGCTTGGCCCAACTCAATCGCAGTTGCCTTCATTACTTATCAAATTACCTAATATCGTGTCAGCATTTTCTATTAGATACGATACAAGATTTAACAAGATTGCCATCCAAGGCAAAGGCCCAGATGGCAAGTGGACAAGGAAACCGTTGGCTTATCGATAGTCCAACATTTTTAATCTATGTATAATCCGCCCTCCTGAGATTTGTGTCAACCTTGCTGTTATCAGTTACACAATCTGTAGGTAATTTGTTCCATTAATATCCACTCTACACTGATCCTTTACTAATATTACCTCATGACTCTAGTTCTAATAATATATTTCTTGAGTGATAAAAAAATATTTCTATCAATATTTTCATACACATTCAATATCTTAAAAGGGTTGTTAAACCACATTGCTCAGTTCTTGAATCATTTTAGTTGCTCTCCTCTGTATTTTTTCAAGTGTATTTATATCCTTCTTACAATATGGTCTACAAGCGTGTATACATTACTCTAAATGAGGCCTAACTATTGCTTTATACAAAGGTATAATTAGCTTTTTCCTTGCATGTTATAAATTATTTATCCTAATCAACACAATAATTTGATTACTCATTGAAGCTGCACACTGCTCTGAAACTTTCATACCAGCATTTGTTGCAATTCCTAAGTCTATCGTTTTTTTAGTACCGAGAACAGTATTTCCCATTATAAAGTTCACATTCAAGTTCCCGTATCCTGTATGTAGGCATTTACATTTCTCAAAATTGAATAACATCTGCCATTTCTCAGAACATTTAACTAATTTGTCTTTGTTAATCTTTTTTATCACAATCATTGTTAACCTTTCTAAACACTTTTGTGTCATTCGCAAATGTCATGTCATGTTAACGTCTGAGTCATTGGTACATGTTAAGAATAATATTTTAAAGGTCCTAATACTGATCCGTGTGGTATCCCACTCAAAACTGATTTCCAGTTTGAAACCTCCTCATCTACTACAACACAATATCTTATGTAAATTAGCCATTGTTTTATCTAGTCGATTATGCCATCACCGATAGCATGGGCTTTTAACTTATGTAGTAATCTTTGATGTAGCACTTTGTCAAAAGCTTTCTCAAAATTTAAGTATATAATATCTACTAATACCTTCTTCCGAAAAAACAACATTTGTTAAGCATGACCTCTAATTTTAGCGTTAGTTGGTATACACTGAGCCATTGCGTATTCGCTAGGTGGCAGGCATTTTTTTTTGGGGGGTTCATGCGAGCTTCGTAGAAAAGATATAGTTAGCAAGTATGT
Source organism: Lamellibrachia columna (assembly GCA_963662155.1). Lineage (NCBI taxonomy): Eukaryota > Metazoa > Annelida > Polychaeta > Sabellida > Siboglinidae > Lamellibrachia > Lamellibrachia columna. The sequence continues at coordinate 15,475,397 of OY759264.1, read as the reverse complement.
TATTGTCAATATTAAATTAAATTCTCAATATCCCAGCCTAAAGTGTTCTTTTGAACACAACAAACAGCCTTATTCAAGGCTAACATAGCAATCAAATTACAACTAAATTCTGTGATGGCGTACAAATGGCAGGTAAATGCCACGAGGCATTTAATATGCGGCAGTTGCAGCAACTAGGTGGACTCCGTCAAATCCGGGTGTGAGAAGTCCTGGGCTGAGGTTCAGGCAGATAGATTTAGTTTTGAGTGTAGGGGATGTGCGAAGATAAAGGAACTAGAAGTGGAGTCGGAACAGCTGAGGCTGCTCAATGTGGCAATGGTGAGGAGGGAACAGGTGGGTTGTGCCATTGGTTCCGGTGGGGGGGGCAGTAGATGATAAAGCGGGGGATGACGATTATAGAGATGTTAGGGAGAGCTCACCTCAGCCTGGGAGGAGGTTGAGAGGAGATAAAGTTACAGGTCGTAGGGAAACAGGACATAAGGAGTCGGGAAGGAAAGAAACGGGACGGAAGACAACCGGAGCGAAGGAGATTGGAGTGGGGGGAGGCAAGAGCGAAGGAAACAGGAGGGAAGGAGATAAGAGTGAAGATGACAGGAGCGAGGGAGATGGGAGGGAAAGCGAAAGGAACGAATGTGTCAGGGGTGAAAGCGACAGGAGCACAAGATAGCCAGGAGATTGATAACAGTCAGGTGACAAGACTGCAGGACAGAATATGACAGAAGAGATCCAATGGAAGAGCTATTCTGAGGTAGTGATAGAGGGAGGGGTGAGGAGGAGAGCAAGGGTGCTTGTGGGGGACTCGATAGTTAGGAAGTCCGACAGAATCTGAAACAAGGGAGATGACGTTGTAGTTTGCTTGCCTGGGGCCAAAATAGAGGAGATAATTGAGAGAGTATAAAACATCATGGGTTCGGGGAAGGGTGGATATGTGTTAGTACACGTAGGGACAAATAACGTAGAGAGGGAGGGTAATATAGTTAGGAAATACAGGCAGTTAGTCAGAACACTAAAGCAGACGCGGGTTAAGCAGGTATTTCTGTCTGGGATTTACCAGTAATGGGAAGGAGGGGTCAGCGGTATTGAAATTGCCGGTGTGTGGCAATTAACATGCTAGTCCACAATCTAAGTAGGGAAGAGGAAGTTGGATTTGTGGGGATGTTTTGTTGGGGGGCTGATATGAACATGAGGGATGGGCTTCAACTAAGTGGAAACGGGGCAGCAGTGTTTGCGGATTAACTCTCAGCAGCAGTAGACAGTGGCATGGGTAGCATAACACATATTTTTGGTAGTAAACATTGCTTAAACTAGAAGGGCAGGTGGTTACTTAGATGTGCCTGAAACAGGACAAGAGACCATTAGTACACAAAAACCAGTAACAAAATGTCGCGAACACATCTCTGAAGCTGGTTATAAATGCGTGTGTTTAAATGCAAGGAGAATAGTTAATAAGAAAAACGAATTAAACAGTATGGTAGAAGATACTGACCCTCGCATAACTGGTATAAACGAATTATGGGCCAACATAATTATACATAACAGATACTGAATTAGAACTGACATAATACGCAATGCTTAGGAAGGAAGAAGGGGAGGGGGAGTTAGTATTAAGGTTTATCAAATAGAAATAGAAAGGGAAGCAGATTGCGATGAAGCTGCCTGGTGCAAAACAGTTTCAGGAAATTCAACATTAACTATTGCATTAGTTTACCGAAGTCCAAACATAAACAAAGAGGTTAACACACACATACAAAACGCTATAAAGGAAGTGAGTAAAGGGGAATGTATTATAATGGGATATTTTAACCATGGATACATACAATGGAAATCTCTAGAGAGTACAGGGGGTGAGGACCAACAATTTCTATTTTTAATTCAGGATAACTTCCTTACTAAGCACGTACTAGAATCAACCAGGCGAGGAAATGTATTAGATATAGTTTTGTCATGATCACAAAAAAGAATTAGTGGACAAAAATACATGAACCATTGGGTAACAGTGATCATAATCAAATACATTTTGACATCAATGTAAAATCAGAAAGTAAAACTAAAAATGTACAGGAGAAAATTCAATAAAGGTAACTATAAAGATATGAGAAAATACTTAGAAAAGCTAGATTTGAATAACATACTGAGGAATACGACCGCAAGTGAATGTTGGAACATTCTAAAACTGAAATTGAGAGTATAATTGAAAAAAAAATTTCCTTGACAAAAACAAGGAAAACGGTCTAGGAAGAAACACTAGTCAAAACAAGCTATTAGAAAAGTAGTGTTCAAGCAAACTATGTGGAGGGTTTATAGGCGTACCAGAAAGGATGAAGACTGCAAATTGAAAAGAGGCACTTAATGCAGCTATGACTGAAATTAGACAATTTAAAGGAAAATGGAGGAGTAAAGGAGTAAACAAAACGGATGAGACAAGGTCGGACTTCTAGAAGACCGTGCTGGAAATATAATATCACAAGGTTTTTTATGGTGGAAGACCTTAATCGTTACTTCAGAAAGAAGAGATATATCGTTGATGGCCGAAGATTCGGTTATGCCAATTATGTGAGGGGCAATATCTTCTAACCATAATGTATAATTAATTGTTCTCATTTACGATGCTCCTTGCATGTAAACACACGCATTTATAACCAGCTTGAGGAATTTTATCCAGACATTTTTTATTGGTTTTTTATGTATTAGTGGCCTCTTGTCCTGTTTGAGGCACTTCTAATGTACATATCAGGTCTCCCAACAAAACATTCCCACACATATAACTTCTTCCTCCCTACATAGCTGCTGAACTAACGTGTTAATTGCCATCCTCCGGCAATTTCGATATCCCTGACCCCTGCTACCAATCACCAGTAGAATCCCTGACATAATATTCTGCTCAACCCGTATCTGCTTAGCTGTTCTAACGAACTGCCTGTATTTCCTAACTATGGCAGTTGTGCCCTCCCTCTCTGCATTGTTAGACACTGCGTGTAGTAAAACAGAACCTCCCTTGGCCGGACAAACGATTTTTTCCACCATCTTTGTGATAGCCTCTATTTTTGTCCCTGGAAAGCAAACCAGTACATCATCCCCCTTGATTAACACTCTGTCGGTCTTCCTAAATATCGAATCCCCCACAAACACCCTCGCTCATTGAATACAATAATTAACTACCATGGTAGTAGTAGCTACATTCCATAAACAGTTTGTCTCACACCAGACATCTAAACATATTGTTTTAGCATTTATCAGTGCTAATGTAAGGTTGACAGCAAATTACATAACTGTGTTCATTCAAATTGCATTTAGTTAATATAACTAATAGACAAGTTACACAATCTGTCATTCAGTGATATGTTGGTTTCATATTTAAGGGCAATGTTATGCACAAATATTATGATGATTTTCCAAGCTCCAAAACTGGATGAATATATTGTTGTTGTGTAGGAACACATCATCATTCTGCACGCACGCACGCACGCACGCACGCACGCACGCACGCACGCACGCACGCACGCACGCACGCACGCACGCACGCACGCACATCACAACCACACGTACTGCACTGGCGCAGACACACAAGGCTAACCTTAATCACGCCACTGATATGTTCTCCTGCAGTGCGCATGATGTCACTCTCCACCATCAGATATTCTCTACTGCTTCTGTGCAACGATTCCAGCTTGACGTGTTCTCTGTCACCCATGGGGGTCCAGTTAGCGGGCAGTTCGATGTCGCCTGCACAAGGATAGATACAACCAGTCATATGTGGTGCAGAGACCAACGTTTGCTACTATGAGATGAAAACTGGTGTAGTGAACTGTTAACCTCTACGTCCATGAAGCCGCTGGGAATGTGGACTAATTGGTAACTGATGTGTTTCACATTATTTACACAATTCGCTTACCAGTATTAGGCATTCATATAATGCAGTCCAAGAAGAAATATACTGCATCACGTAGATGTGTTTGTATAAAGGAACAGCTATTACCAATCAAGGGGTCTAATGACTTTCATAGATAACATTGGATGATGCCCAAGGCAAGGTGTTGCAACATTGAACTTTGCCGAAGAAGACTAGCACCCAACGTCTGCTTAAAATGTTGTAATAAAAATAATGTATCATTCAACAAATACATTGCTTAGAGGCGAAAGAGAAACATAGGTTTATTTTTTAAACGTTCGTTCTAATTTATAAAACATTACTTGGAAAACAATTTTCTCATTAAAAAAGTAATTATGAAATATAGACATTTAAGAGTTGATGCATATGTGTCATATTATGGTGTCTTATCTCAGAATTGAGGAACATTATATGCAAAAGTATGTCAGGCAAATATTAGCGATTTAAGTTTTTGAGGAGGTAGTGGTGACAATTGTTATTTTCTATAATTATTATATAATATATATTTTTTGTAATGTATCGGTTATACGAAGTGGTGTTTCCGAATGTGTTCATCCCATGTAAGGGAACGGGGGTAAAATGGGCCCCTTAAGCATTGGTTGAGCTACATTTGACATTTTTCTAAAAAGTAATTTTATGTTACATTCCCCAGTTCAATATACTGACTATGTGTATGCGCAATCATGATACTCTATCGCAATAAATACTATAATCAAATGTGTTTAAAAAAAAACATTTTTGAATAAAAAATAATTGGAGGCCAAAGTGGGCCCCTCACAAAAAAGCAGCATGTCACTCAGTCACTGGCACACATCTTGCACGTAAACGACCCAGGCTCATACCCTGCACACTCCCAATGTTCCCACTCGCAACACCCCCACATTGCACCAATCCTTCAGCCTTACTACTATCCTAACATATATCCACACAGTATAACAATATGGATAATCTACTAATTATGGCGTTTATTAGGCTAATGTTCTGTAATTAATATACGGACACTAGTTTGTGATGTAAATAGGTCTAGTTTAAAAGACGCTAAATATTTTAAGAAAAGTGCCAAAAACACAAGTGTGAGATTCACGGTTTTGGATTCGTGCCTAGCTTGCATGTACAATGTTGGTTACTCCCCTTGTGAGTCTCTGAACACTACTACCATTTGCTTGTACCAGTGCATTTCAGGATAGCTAAAATGGAGGTCGACTTTACCCTGCTTTCCCACATGTATAGTGCTAGATGACTAACAGCTGCAAGAATTGTAAATATTTCAAACACACTGCATTCAACTGCATAATGTCAATCTACACAAAATGAGAAAAAAATCAGAACTATGGTTTTCATATTAAATATGTACATGCTTAGGTAACACAAACTTTTCATTATACCTATTGATTTTGTATGGTATATACATGCATGCATGGTATATACATGCATGCATGTATATACCATCCATCCGCCCGCCCGCCCGCCCGCCCGCCCGCCCGCCCGCCCGCCCGCCGCACGCACGCACGCACGCACGCACGCACGCACGCACGCACGCACGCACACACATAATATAAAGTTGATGTTGGTATTTTACTGTAGTCTTTAACCAACACAATAAATCTAACGTACCGCCAACGGGGGTGCGTTTGACATGTACGCCAGTGCGGTTGGCATGTGTTGTCTCAACCAGTTTGTTGAAGTCTACACGGTGTGTCACATTGTCCATCTCCTTCCATTCTTGGTTGTGTTGCTTGGCTTGGTACGCTTTTTCCAACAAGTTGTTGATCTCATCAGGATAGTCTGTGAACTTGGTACCATCGGAATACGACCAATGAACCTGCACAAAACATACAAACACTGTGTTAGCAACATTCATAATAGAAATATAAAAAAAAAATTCCTGTGTTGTTCAGACGACGAGTTTCCATTCTTCAATGTATACTTTGAATACATTAAGATATTTAATAGGATAAGTTTATCATATTAGAAAATGATTAGAATTTAGAAATGACCAACAGAAAATGGAAAATTGTTAATACTGGATTAGTTGAACAATAACAGGTTGTGCAGGCTGCCTGATCCAAGGATAAATAATAGGAAGGAATGGACATAATGGGAACTAAGTCATATTTTCTGCTGTCGAGTCATTAAATTAAAATGCATCAAATACGTCAAATGTTTGCACCATTTTTGCAATCAGAGATTCTTGGGATTTCTTCACATCTGCAAGTTCTATGCGTCTGAAGATCTCGGATATCTTGACGTTTGCTTGGCTTGTGTCTGCTTTTAGTCCTTGGATGCGGATGAACTTTCTATTCTCTATGGTTACTTTCACACTGAACTCATTCTCTAGCGCCTGTATCTGGTCAATCTGGAAAAAATACATTATCTTAACTAGGCATACTAGTGACAATCTGCATGCATATACACTTTTTATGTAAATATATAATGGACAATATGACAAGTATATGTTGTTGATGTTGTAGTAAACATTATTAGTGTTGTTCTAGTCTTCATCTCATTGTTGAATGCTTCCTAAATGCGGCTTCCCTTGTGTATAACAAGGTAAAATGCATGGTCTGAAAAAAGTGCCAAAGAAAGTGTGTTAACCATGATAGGCGTGTTGAAACGGTAAAATATAGCGCCGTGTTTTATATGAAAGGAAGCGAAAGCTATAAAACGAATGAAAAGTCCCAGTCTGGTTATGTCCATGCACACACATATTAATTTCATTACAAACCTATTACTATACTAGTTGATGCGAAATGTCTTAAGTTGCAGTTGTTCAACTACGTGAATCATTTTATTAATGATTAATTATTAGGATAATTATAAATGGAAAGAAAAGATCATGTTAGACAGATACGTCACCTCAACTTGAGTCAGTTTCGTGATGGCAGCTTGGTCTTCTTCGCTGTTAAGTAGAACATCCGGACATTCCTTCTCACACAGCTGTTGTACGGCTTGCTTCACTCGATCAATCACACCCTGTGATTTAGCATAGATGTTGAAAGTGATGCGTTGTCGGCTCGCAGTTCTACCTTCGCCAGACCCACCATGGAAACGACCTATGTAAGAACAAATAGAAATCAATAAAAAATAGATACGATGACGCTAATGCGAGTAAGTTCTGAGTTTAAGCCTCCTACGTGTGAACCATGTACATTTCTCAATGGAAAGTTACAACGTGACACCTTGTCTAGTTAGCTCGACGTGAAAGAGACTGTACAGGGAAGAACATGATGTTGGCATTCCTAAAATATTGTTCCACCCCGCACAGTCGAAATAGAGGCTTCAGGGAAGACAACAAGACATTAAGTTCACGAAACTTCGAGAAAGAACATTATATAATTCAATTATTAAAGTTATGAAGTGAACAACATATTAGTGGTTTTTCTTATTCCATTGGTTGGATTAATTGCATTAACAAAACAGTTGCTTGCATTGGCAATTGTAAAGTGCTGTGTAATTTATGGAATATTGATGATGAAAATTTGCCTTCATCTTGTCTGGTACGTGCACCTGTCCAGACACGTCTTGCTTCATGAACGTTGGGGCCACTGCCAAACAGCACTTCATCAAATGCCTAAATGAGGGACAGTTACAAAATCACATATTCAAATATAATATATAATAAAACTAATAGATTTTATTAATCCGATAAATGTACAAAAAAATTTCCCTTTCGGCAAAACAGTGATCTAATATAACAGAACAAGCAGTGAAATTACACAAAACTGTATGTGGCACAGAGAAACATTATAAATAATTCTATGTCAAAACTGTGTTAACTGACTAATTTTATGATACTGAAATAAATATATTAAAAGTAGATAATCTATTTCTGTTTGTCTCGTCCTTCTCAATTATCACACAGTTATCCGCATGTACCACAATGTAAATTAACGCAGTTTTGAGAGGATGGTCCCTGCAGTAATTACGAACTTACCTGGATGATGCGATCGTCCTTCTGATACACCACAAACCGCACATCTCTAAGTGTTGTCTGAGGGTTACGACTGCTGAACAGGAATAGCTCCTCACGTATCACCTTAGCAACAAAATGTGCATCAAAGCCCAAGTTGCCAGTGCCTACGGGAGGGATGGCTATAGACTTCATCTTGTTGTTATCTGCTTCGTGGAAGCAACTGGCCAGCAACATTCTCAGAACCTGCAACAAAACATACTCTGTCTGATTCACACTGATACATATTCACTTCCAGGAATTCACTTCTAAGGATGTCTACGAGACACTACCATCCAAGAAATGTGGAATTATGGGCACACATAAAAACGGATTCAGTCAAACCTGCTCATGCGACCAACTGCATTCAGAGACCACCTGTCAACAATGACCACAGTCATCTCCCGAATACCACCTGCATTATAGATGCAACCTGTACTAAGACACCATATTGTGACCATCCATTGAGCGGTTGCCTATGGCTGTGTATATTTAATTGTGTGAAGTTTAATCTTTCATATAAAACAGTTATTGTGTTTTCATATATAAACAATTATATATGTGTGTCGAATCATCATTGTACCCCAACAACAACGTCACATCAACTTAATGTTTGTGACTATTAGCATTTCAGTTTTGAAGAAGATTTTAGTTTCAATCTGATGGTTAATAACGTAATGCATAAACAAGAATGTAATGCTAACATAAACACAATATAAATGTCACTGATCATCACTGTCACCACTACCTGTTCACTTCCACCATTTGCTCCGTCCCATTGGCAGCAGGCCCCGTGTATGACAAACTTACAATTGAGTTTTCCACCAGATGTCACTACTACCTCCCCAAACTCGACACCTTGTGGTGCTTTCTGTTGGCATTCGTTCTGAAGAGTTTGACCTCCAATGTCCAAAAGAGCTTTAGACACGTAACCTCTTTCAAGCTGAAGTTGCCGATTCGTTGAATTGACAATTCCATCAACCTGTAAATTGAGACAATGTTCTGCATCATAGGCTTTACACTAAAGCAACAAATCATACAAACAAACAAACTGCTGTTTGGCTATTACATTCACTGTACTGTGAATGGGTATACACGAACAACGTGAAAATGATTTATGTTCTCTAGTCCATTATAATTATAACTAAAAAAACAGAACGATGCTAATACAGTACTGTAGGCTCTATATCTGATGTACGAGAAGAACAGCTGAGCTGTAACAACAATGGTTAGCATACACTGTTAGCTATAACATCTTAAATGTTGCTCCAAATTTATGAAATGTGGAGAGTTTATCCCATACACTGCCAGTTCTCTGTACCTTTTCTTTTGCAATTTCAGATTTACACAACGATATTGTGATTCCTTCTGGTGTCTTCAGTTTAGTTGTTGCAGGTCCAGTTGGCTTCCTGGGACGAATTTGGGGCGGTTGACTGTGTGTTGCTGGAAAATAGATAACATGTTTAATGCGAGATCAGATTGATACCATGCATACGTTACAAACAGGTGCTATTCTAGTCATCTCACCACATATGTTATCAGTCATATCCCCAAAGCTAATTAATGACGTCTGATAGTTGGTCTTTTGATATAAAGCCTGTTTCTGACAACGAATATACATAGCATAGGCATTCTAAGAATACTTTTCTAATTAATAATATCCAGCTAAAAGTGCATAATTCCTGCTTTTCCACGGATGTGATTCCACGAAAGATAGTTATGAAAGCACAATTATTAAAATTCTTTGGTCAGGAATAGCATGCTTCTAGACAATGAATGTTGCTACACCCATACTTGTAAAGTGGTTAAAAAAAGCTATTTGGCTCGTTTTCTCTTATAATCATTCATATAGTCGAACATGATGATCTATGAGTGCGTCTGTGACTTAGCTGGCCAATTTGCCATATTCAGACCAAGTTGCATACAACAGAAACAGTCGTTACGATAGTAGCATCAGTTGTATCCGTCACCGCGATGCAGCTAATGTTGTTAAGCCTATGATTGTTTGGAACAAAGCATACACGGTCCTTCCGCCGCTGTAATTTTTTGGCTTCCATGATGGTAGGTTTTTGTTCGAAATGCTCTACACCGGTCACCAAGGTGGATCTCAACAGGGTTTCGGGTTTTTGTAGCGTTTTTGTTTCCCCTCCCTCGGAGGCATATTTGCTGGTGGTGAGTTGGGCATATCGATGTTGATTCGGTACTCTGCTTTCTCACATGTGCTTGACCTGCATAGTTGGTGATTAAAAACGTGGAGTCCTAGCATTGGTTGTTCTGTCTTTTCACCTCTGAGGTTGCCTTGTTGACACTATTTAAGAGATATGCCATGGCGAATTAGGTTGCACTTCTTAGACGTGTCCAGGAATCATACGATTTATGGGGTGTAATATGACAACATACAATCTAATTCGACAACCTATTTAAATAACTAGATTTATTACAGCATCAACACACATGATTTAGAGTAAATTAGAAAGAACTTTATTTACGCCATGCCTCTATGAGCATAGCATTGTAAATAAATATATTAGTAAAGGTTGTACTACTACACTACTACTACTATACTACTACTACTACACTACTACTACTACTATTACACTACTACTATTATACTACTACCACTACTACACTACTACTACAACACTACTACTATTACTACTACAATACTACTGCTACTATTGCTACTACTACTACTGCTACTACACTACTACTACACCACTACTATACTACTACTACTACTACACTGCTACTGCTACAACAGAAAGTGTCCTACATTTGCCTGTAGTGGCAACTGTAAAATCCAGTGTATTAATAAACCGACGAGAACTTTACCTTCATCACGTCCTGTTTCATGTCTGCTTGGGTCACTCTTAAACAACACTTCTTCAAATGCCTAAAATTTACATTGGTTTACTTGTAATACAATATCAATGCATTCAACAAGATAATGACCCTATATTAAATGGCATCGACTGTTGCGCCGTTAAATGTATCACTGAAAACAATAAAAGTAGATTAGACCATATCTATTAAGGGCTGCACGTTGCATCATTCTAAGTGTTGCATACTTAGTTCCTGACAGACCTGTTTATCAAACAGTCATAACTTATCTACGATGTGTTTCTTCACCCAAACAATGCAGATATATTGTTTCAATTCCGTGAACATTTATATTTGGTAGCACCTAACAACAGCTATACACAATCACGTGAATATCCATCTTGATAACAGAATTGTTCACATAGAACATTATCCCTGGACAATGCCTTCCAGTGTAATGTCTCGTCAAGTCGTGCGACTTTGTGTGACTTCCACAATAAGCTGTCACCAGCCAATCATTGCTGTTAGTTCCTCCCAACTCGTCCATTGGTCGCATTGTTGTATCCCTGATCTCACCCGTCCATCTTATTATGTGAGGTATTGTTCTCTTCCGCTTGCCAGTCATTCCAGTCACCAAGATTATTGCTTGTAAACTAACGGGAGTACTTGCTTAACTTTCACCTCTTGACCTGGACGGTCGTATGGGTGCCATGTCCACATATTCTTTACCAGCTTTGTCTGTCTTCTGTTGTGCGCAACAGGGTCGGTAAGCTTTGCTTGATTCATTCGTGTACAATTATGATCCAGTCTGTTGTTCATGTAGCGGCCCTGCCTTATATGTTGTTGTGTCGAAATGGTGTTGTGTCGGGTGATGTGAGAGTTCGTCGTTTGACAGTAGACAAGTGCTCTTTCCAGCACGGGAATTTTCGAATATAAACTTGTTTGTTCTCCTGGCCGCCCATGTGATTAGTAGCATCCTCTTCTAACACCACATCTCGAAGATGTTGATTCGTTTACTTATCTTCTACAAGGTACTTGTTTAAAACCGAATGAACAGTGACTACTATGTTTTGAATTATATCATGATTAGTGTATCCAACCTTCGAAATTGAGATATATTAATGAAAATATACCACATTGTTGACTAATGCAGTGTTGAGAGGATGGTCCCTACAGTAAATATGAACTCGCCTGGATGATGCGATCGTCCCTGTGATACACAACAAAGCGCACATCTCTAAGTGTTGTCTGAGGGTTACGACGACTGAACTGGACGAGCTCTTCACGCATGATGTTAGCAACGAAATGTGGGTCAAAGTCCAACTGGCCAGTGCCAATGGGTGGGATGGCTATAGACGTTGTCTTGTTCTTGTCTGCTTCCTGGAAGCAGTTGGCCAGAAACGTTCTCAGAACCTGCAACAAAATATACTCTGTCTGTGATTCACACTTACACTTCAAGGAATTCACTTCTATGGATGTCTATGGGTCAGTACCATCAAAGAAACGTGGAATCATGGGTACACGTTAAACATCAATTATATATATGTGATTCACACTTACACATATTATAATTTCTCTTCCATGAACGACTGGGAGTCATTATCATAAAAACATGAAATCATGTACTAATAATACTATAACGTAAAAATCAATTATATTTTTTGATTCACACTGATGCACATGCATTTCCAACGATGTAATTTCGCTTCCATGAATGACTGTGGGTCATTACCATCCATGAAACATAAAATCATGTACTACCAATACTACAACGTTACGTTATTACTTGTTCTTTTCATTCAAGATGTTTTTTTTTAATTGACAATTATACACTATCACGAGTATCTATGGGAGTGAAATTCACTTTCTCGCTGACCTTCGACATTCTGAACTTACAATGAATATTGGACCACGTGCGTGATGCGGTTGACTCTGATTATATATAGGTAAACATTACCGCGATTGGTTTGCTGTGCGCCGAAACAATAGAGTATGCGCTAACGCGTGATGGAGTTTTAAATTCAAACATGATAGTCGAACGCGCTTCATAAATTCGCCCAATGTGGCACTACAAGCGATAGTGTGATGACGTCATTAATCGGCCGCTCATGCTATATTCAATATATGACATATATAGTCAATTAATAAAAGATAAGTTGACTAAGTGTCACCTGTTTGCTTCTACCAGTTCCTCCGTCCCACTGGCAGCAGGCCCCGTGTATGACCAGTTGACACATGAGTTGTCCACCAGATGTCACTACTACCTCTCCACATTTGATGCCGTTTGGTGCGTTCTGGTGACATTCTCTCTGAAGTGTTTCGCCCCCTCTGTCCAGAAGTGCTTTAGACACGTAACCCCTCTCTAGTTCAAGTTGACAGTTTGTAGAGTTGACAATCACGTCAACCTGTGAAATCAGACAATTTCCGTAAGTATATCGTCGTTGCTGTCGCCGTCTGCACATTGATAAGCTCCAAACCCACCCCCCACAACAAACCTTTTGTATTCCTTACAATAATTACAATAAGAATAGTGTAACCTTTTATATACCTTTTCTTTTGCGATTTCAGATTTGCACAACGATAGTGTGATGCCTTCCGGTGTGTTAAGTTGTGTTGTTGCAGGATCAGCCGGCTTCCTAGAGTGGTGTTGTGGCGATTCTGGAGGCTGGCTCTCAGCTTCTCCAAAGATTCTATTAAGAACGCTGCTTGCAGTACTAACAATTCTGCCGATGTCACCTGGAAGTTGTCAAAACGTCACATAAAGGTAAATTGACTGTGAACAACAACGTTCAAAATATCTAATGGTTGTCAGCCATTGAGTTAGTTCTGCAAGAGGAACTCCAAACCCAGACTTACTAACTCTAAAGCCCCTTTAACAAAAGAACCTTGTAATGTGGAGATTGTGGTGACTGGCTGTCAGCTGTTGAGTTAGCAAAATAACTGTGAAATGTGGTGGTGATTGTGGTGACAGCCTGTCAGCTGTTAACAAAGGAACCGTGAAATGTGGTGGAGATTGTGGTGACTGGTTGTCAGCTGTTGAGTTAACAAAATAACTGTGAAATGTGGTGGTGATTGTGGTGACTGGCTGTTAGCTATTGAAGTATCAAAATAACTGTGAAATGTGGTGGTGATTGTGGTGACTGGCTGTCTGCTGTTGAGTTAACAAAAGAACTGTGAAATGTGGTGGTGATTGTGGTGACTGGCTGTCTGTTGTTGAGTTAACAAAAGAACTGTGAAATGTGGTGGAGATTGTGGTGACTGGTTGTCAGCTGTTGAGTTAGCAAAAGAACTGTGAAATGTGGTGGTGATTGTAGTGACTGGCTGTTAGCTATTGAAGTATTAAAATAACTGTGAAATGTGGTGGTGATTGTGGTGACTGGCTGTCTGCTGTTGAGTTAACAAAAGAACTGTGAAATGTGGTGGTGATTGTGGTGACAGCCTGTCAGCTGTTAATAAAGGAACCGTGAAATGTGGTGGAGATTGTGGTGACTGGTTGTCAGCTGTTGAGTTAACAAAAGAACTGTGAAATGTGGTGGTGATTATGGTGACTGGCTGTTAGCTATTGAAGTATCAAAATAACTGTGAAATGTGGTGGTGATTGTGGTGACTGGCTGTCTGCTGTTGAGTTAACAAAAGAACTGTGAAATGTGGTGGTGATTGTGGTGACTGGCTGTCTGTTGTTGAGTTAACAAAAGAACTGTGAAATGTGGTGGTGATTGTGGTGACAGCCTGTCAGTTGTTAACAAAAGAACCGTGAAATGTGGTGGTGATTGTGGTGACTGGCTGTCTGCTGTTGAGTTAACAAAATAACTGTGAAATGTGGTGGTGATTGTGGTGACTGGCTGTCTGCTGTTGAGTTAACAAAAGAACTGTGAAATGTGGTGGTGATTGTGGTGACAGCCTGTCAGCTGTTAGCAAAAGAACCGTGAAATGTGGTGGTGATTATGGTGACTGGCTGTTAGCTATTGAAGTATCAAACTAAATGTGAAATGTGGTGGTGATTGTGGTGACTGGCTGTCTGCTGTTAACAAAAGCACCGTGAAATGTGGTGGAGATTGTGGTGACTGGCTGTCTGCTGTTAACAAAAGAACCGTGAAATGTGGTGGAGATTGTGGTGACTGGCTGTCAGCTGTTGAATTAATAAAAGAATCGTGAAATGTGGTGTTGATTGTGGTGGCTGGTTCTCAGTTGTTGGAGTAACAAAAGAACCGTGGAATGAGGTGATGATTGTGGTAACTGGCTGTCAGTTGTTGGTTTAATTAAAGGAATATGAAATGTAGCAGTGATTGCGGTGGCTGGCTGTCAGCGGTTAAAATAACAAATAAAACATAAAATATGGTGGAGATTGTGGTTGCTGGCGGTCAGCTGTTGAAGTAACAAATATAACATAACATATGATGGTGATTGTGACTGCTGGCTGTGAGCTGCTGAAGTAATAAATTAAACATGAACTATGGGAAAGATTATGACAGCTGGCGGTTAGCTGTTGAGCTAACAAAAGGAATATAAAATGTGGAGGTGATTGTGACGACTGGGTGTCAGCTTTTGAATCGACAAAAGAGCTGCGGTGGCGATTGTGGCTGCTGGCTCTTAGCTGCTGAGTTAGCAAGATAAACATGAACGTGGTGATTGTGGCGGATGGATGGCAGCTGTTGAGATAGCATAATCAACGTTTTTCAGATACAAAGTAATTACTTGCCTTTCATGTGGAAACTGTCTTGTCCACTTCGAGAAGATTTCACATTTGTACCAAACACGATGTCAAGTCTATTGCTTAATTCTCTGACTATGTTTTCCGACCGATCAACCAGTGACACCTTCTTCACACATGTGTGTTGTTTGTCTTCTAGGAAATCTTTCAGTGCAGAGACGATGGTCTTGGTGGCTTTATCAAGTGGGTAGTGGAAGATGCCACAACTCAATGCGGGAAGCGCAATTGAAGCAAGGCGCAACCTTTCAGCAGCTTGCATGCTTTCAAAGACGGCAGCATAGAGGTCATTCTCCTCGTTATTTCGTCCGCCATCCCACCTTGGGCCAACTGCGTGGATCACCTTATTGCATTGAAGTTTACCTGATGTGGATACAAACACTTGGCCGGCTGTGAGCTCGCCACTTCGCTGTACATAGTCTCGACACTCCCGCTGAATGTCAGGCCCTCCTGCATCAACAGTACACATGTCAGTGGTAAACCACTAACTTTTGCATACTAACTTGACTGCAAAATCGTAATTATAATGATATTAATGATATCTCTCTCTCACTCTGTGTGGCTGACTTCTGTCTGAAGATACAATGTCTTCTCCTGGTTTTGTTTGAGGTGCCGCGTAGCATATAAAGTTAGGTTAATTTAATACTTGTCTCCAAGATATGTAGTTCTGGCTATGACAAGCATTTGTCGAAACTATCATCATTAGGCATTAGGTAAACATGACATTTAAAGTTGACAATTTTTTCTCTCGATAAAATATGTGCAAGGGACATGACAAATATACTTTCTTAAACATCACACAATAAACACCCAATCTTTTTTTTATTAAATTTGAACACAATTTAGCTATGTTAGGAGCTGGTGAAAATCAAATGCGCTATGTTTTCTTCGTTACATGTAGACAATACCTGCATCAGCGATTGCTTTTGCAAGTCCTCCGCAGAGATCCAGTCGTCCATTGGCAGCGTTGACGATTGCATCTGCTTGGAACGTTGTCAGATCGCCTTGAACCACTTCTACAGAGGCACCGCCAGGTAGATCCACCCTCGACCCGACGAGGCCCCCCTCTCCACTCCAACTCATAGATATGCCTCCTTCTGCCCCTCGCTGAGACGACTTCCCAGCGTCGACAATCACAACCTTGTGGTCGCCTTCAAGTTGTTTAAGGGAATGTTTTCCGGTTAGATTCTCTAGGAACTTTGGCCTGCCAGGCTTGTCTATCACAAGCTGATCGGTTTTGACATCCTTTGCCATTGTCTGTACTTGTTGTATGACTTGCTGGTGCCTATCGCCATATGCTGTCACAACAAACCCACAATGTCTGTCCGTCTTCATTGTAACGGAGACTCTTGGGTTAGCTTTCATCACTTTGCTGACTTCTTCCTTCATGTAGTTGTCCATGTAGTCTGCAATGCCATACTCCAGGTCAACAAAAGTCTCTGTCTTAGAGTTGTCTGCTAGAAAACCTACAACTTTGTTAAGTGCTTCTTCGTATGGCGTCGTTGCTCCCGCCACGGTGATACTATCCTCATTCTCCATGATTGCGAGTAGTCCACTGTGCTCGGACTGCAGCTTTGTCACCAGTTCCCCCCATTTCTCTCTTTCAGACATATTGGCTACGTCAGCAAGAAATGTGCATTCATCGGTTTCAATCTTGATACATTCGACGGCAACATCGAGGTCTTTGTCATTGAGGGCATATACCTTGAGTGTCTCGCTTTCCACGTTGTTGTCAAACACAGCACATATGTGTTTGGTCTTGAACTGCTGCACGAAGTATTTCTTCATCGTTGTGCCATTAATGAGGCCGATCAGTAATCCGGACATCTCTCTCGACTTCTCTCTCATAGCATTTAAGATACCATGCATCGCTACCTTGGCTGACTCAACGTCACTTGGCATTCCAGTGAAGTTGACCCCATGTGATTTCATGTCAATGACAACGTTCATATCTTGGAATGCCTTCTCCTGTTTTGATTTGAAGGATGTTGCATTCAACATTCTTAGACAGTGCAACTCCAAGCCAGACATCACCTCAGTGACAATTTTTGTTGCCCTGGTCATTTCCTCTTGGACATTTGTGTGGTCACGTTTGAGACGGGAAAACAAATCTTCAACGTCATTTCTATGACCACTGACATACAAAACGCATGCATCTTCATCTACATCAACATGGACCCTGCTGGGATCAAGACCAGTGACGTAGCCGGTGCGTCCTACAAACGTTCTCCATGCTTGCTGCAGAATATTGATATCCTCAGATGCAAATTCTCTATTCAGCACGTCCATGAACATTTTCGGTGCATCCTGGCTCCATGTCTTCGCTAGGTGTTGTGCATTCTTCATGTTGTGGGTAATTGTACACGTCAACTCAATACTTCTAGATATGTCACTGTACGTGTCCCATTCAACAGCAGCGGCAACATCAGCCATTTTGTCGTCTACCAGTTGCTGACAAGTGTGTAACGTTGAAATGAATTTCAACAAACGTGCACTCAACCCAGTGACTGATACATTCTTCGGAATCCATCCACCAGGCATCGACGTGTCGTGGTGCGGGGGAATCAGTCCGACACTGTCGTAGAATGCTGCCACGTGCAGGATTTGATTTCTAAGTGTGTGGTTCCGTACGGCAAGGATGGCTCTAACAGCTACAAACAGTGAAATATTAAATAAGATATAAGACGTGATTTAACAACAAGCAAGAATACAAGTGGATGTAAAATATCGAACAGAGACACGTCATTGTAATGGAATTATATCAGTAAGAATAAGGTATAATTAAGTAACTGTACATGGCACACATGGTATACAGCACTAGACAGTTGTGGATGACATAGCGTTTTCAATATTTACTAGGGCAACACACATTGAACGAAAACATAGAACAAATAATGACATCTTCCATTACACTGGAAGGGGTGTGACAGGAAGTGGGAGGTTGGCCTTGAAAATTGGTGGGATTGGTGGGAGTCGGACTCTCAATAAATGGTAGGAGGTTGGCCTCCAAAAAAGGTGGGAGATGGGAGGTTGGCCCAAAAACAGGTGGGAGGTTGAAACCCCTATCAGACCACGTCCCTCTTTATCATTATTGAGACTTACTGGCGTTGTCCGCTACTTCCACAAGTGCATAATCGTGTTCGTGAAATACTCGTATACCAATCACGTTGCCACCTCCAGAGCGTTTGTTCCCAAAGTACAATCCAAGCGTCTCTTCAGTCAAACCGCCAATGTTGTGAACTTGAAATCGTCGTGTCTCTGCCACCCTCTGCACACTTATCATTGTTCCCCGCAGTGGCTTTGTCACACACAACTCCCGCAGAGAGTAGAAGTCTACAACATATCGCATTCTCCCCGAATTCAGACGCAAGTTGTTTTGGATACGTTTGACACGGCATCCCTGGTCTATCTATGTTTTGGATGCCAAGTAACCATCTCTCTCACAATTGAAATATGTATATAGATGTTAACATTCTAATTAACAGGTGTGCCAAGGCTCAGCTAGAAAAGAACGTGATTTGAAAAACACCACCAACTATTCATGTATACATTAAACGCCAATACAACTAGTATTCTTCCCAATGAATTACAGTTCCCAGTTAAGGTAAATACGACACACCTTAAACATATACAATTATGCAAAATTATGATGCAGTTAGTCAACTGTTTCTGTATTATACATGTCATGACAGTAGCCATATTAAATGACAATATTATGCCAAAGAACATTTCTTCACTTTGGCTTATATTTCTTCATGTAGTGTAACTTTTTTATTCAAAAGTGAGGTTAATTGTTGCAGTAATACAATATAAATCGCACCAAAAATAATATCATAATTCTGCGTTATTTAGGATCATAATTACACTAGAACACGTTGCTTACCGGGGGAAGGGTAGCTGAACTGTAGCATCACAACTCCTGGTTGTTGAGTAAAGATCACTCGCTCTATTTCACTGTCAATGTCGGGTGTTGAGAAAAATGTATTCATGTCATCGCCGGTACACTTTGGTGATACTCCAGACAGGAGAAAGATATCTTTTTCGAATGGGCCTTGCACATCAGTTATACATAATGGTGGCCTCATCAGTGTAGCCCGTACTTGAACATCTTTGATGACAAGGTTTTCATTCTGGACTACACGACTGGCAACTGTAAAACATTGGTGGATGTAACATTTCTTGTGCAGTGGAATATATTTTCATCACTCTATTAATAATAACTGCATTTGTGTCATTGTTTGCGCCATAAATCTGGCCGCTTAGGCCATTCAAAAGCGCATTACAAAACTATCATGATTACTCAGTACATGACAAGACTATCCTTTACGCAGTGGTTGATGGAGATTTATTCATTCATACACATTGTCATAGATGTAACCTAGTACTGTGTCATCACTTATTTCTTCAAATATGACAGCTATACGATGTTGTACTACAACCTTTCAATGCAGCCTGTTCCACATCTCTTAAATGTATCCATAACTCACATTCTGCATCCTTGAAGGTTACGACAGCGATGCCTTCGTCTTCATCATACTCCAGGTCGTCAATTTTCCCACCTCCACAGCTGAGCCGATTTTTAAAAAACAGCAGTAGAAATTCCTTCGACGTATGACTGTCAATTCCTGACACTCTGACTGCCTTTGGTCGGCAAGACTCGCGATCAAGACCCGCGTAGACATCAATGAGAGAAGTGACTGTTAGTTGTGCACCACCCAGTTCCAGCTGGTCTGAACTCATCAACTTGGTGGCACCTGGTTGATGTTAACAAAGCAATAAAGTTACGACATTTTAATTTTGAAATTTGGCTACTACTTTGTGTAAATATTTATTAACTCAATGCGAAAATGTTAAATACGTAAGTGATGTAAGTTAAGTAAGTGCTGGATAAGTCGTGGATACCTATTGCATCTTTATGCTGTTTAGTTCATGAAGGGGACAATTAAAACATGTTTTATCTTAGTGAATACTCAATAAAACCACAACGAAATAATTTAATTATTAAAACATGATGCGATAAATAACAATTAAATTTACTTTAAAATGTGCAATGCAATGCAAGAATATGTTATACTGTCTTTCCAGTCTCAAATCAAATGGCTGGCTGGCACCTCTGTCCAATTTATGATGAAATTTACAATTGATGTCCCCATGAGAAAAACGTGAATCCCGCCCGTCCCTGGTGGTTTATCTGGTATAACCCTTTGGAGAATTTGATAACTCGGCTAGGTATTACTGAACTCCATGGCCTGTCTCAATATGGCAATCATGTTAAAGTTTGGCATCCTATTATACGAAAATATGTAGACGTACTGCAGTGTATATTGTAGTGACATAATCCAAATTCATGTGACCTTAGAAAAACTAAATTAATGGTTAATACTATAGCTTTATGTCAATTGATGTTAATACAAAAACCTATGAGTGATTGACTGATTAATAAAAATGCTGCATTGTTCTGTAAATATTATGTGATATCAACAAAACCGCTTTATTCCAATCACAGTAATGGGTAGAACAACCCCTAATCTGTTTCTTAAGTAATCTCAACACATAACCCTCTCTCCTTAACAAGAACTACATAACTGAACCCTTACGCTAAGGCAACAGGTGCCAAAATGACATTACCCTGGGGATTCTTGAATTCAACTACGGTCACGCCTGTATCCTCATCACAGTCGCAGGACTCCAGCTCAATTCCTCCTGAATTGTTTTCGACGAACATTTCTATTTCATCTTTGGGTGTCCCAGGTTTGAATCCCGTAATCCTTACAATCCGGACAGAACTTTGTCTCCTGTTTTGAACACTGCTTCTTTTTGTCACACTGACAGCAGCCTGTTGCACATCTGCAAATCAAAGAGGTGTTGTGTCACGATTATACGAAACCTAATGTCACCAGTCCCAGTAAGCAGTCTGACTGTACGGCTGATGTAGCCATGTACCTCTGCTCTCTTCGTGTTCTTGCATTTTCTAGAGAGTCAAATACACAAGGTAGATAGGAAAGTGAACAAGACAAACACATCATTATAATAAAGAACCAATCTATCTTTTGATTTTTACACAAAAGACAATGCACTGGACGTCATATTCTATCACGAATCACCCCATTGCTTCATCTTCATCCCTTGACCGTGACGGTCGAAGGGGTGCCATTCTTACACAGTCCTCGCCAGCGCTCTCTCTCCTCTGCTGTGCGTAGCATGATCGGTAGGTCTTGATGTGTCCATGTCGTCTCTTGCCCTCCAGGGTGTCTTCTCTTGCCCTCTCCAGGGTGTCGTCTCTTGCCCTCCAGGGTGTCTTCTCTTGCCCTCCATTGTGCCTAGCAGGATGTTTTTTTTGCAATGGTGTTGTGTCGAGTGATGTGGCCAAACCAGGAGAGGTTGCTTCGTTTTACTGTTGGCAACATGGAGGGACTCTTGCTTTCCAGGAAGTGAGTCCACTTGTTGTCTCACATATTCATTTGCCTTGTATTCGACAGCTTGAGCTTCGTTTTGAAGCTGATGTTTCTGCTCTTCCAGATGGTGTTAAGTCTTGACACAGCAGACATGGTCACTGCAATCCTTATTTTGATTTCCTTTGTTGAGGTGCCATCTTTGCTTTGCTTGTTTTCCAGATCCTCTCGCTTAGTGTAGTGATGACCTTTATCATTTCAGGGCTGCCGTGTTTGAACAGTTCTGCTGGAATGTTGTCGGCGCCGGATGATTTCCCTCCTTCCAGTGTGCGCAATGCCTACTCTACTTCTTTCATCACTTGCATGTTTTGTTACATCAACACTGCTGGTTTTGCTTTTTATTATGCTGGTACCTGGTTTCAGTTCGTAGTTGTAGAGCTCTTGGCAGTCCATCGTGTAAGAACGGGCGCTTTATCAGTTAGCAGGGAGCCGTTCTTAACTATAGCCTTGTGTTGTTGTTTTCTTGTCAGCTTCTTCGGTGTATCAAAGGCTTTCTTGCTGTTTCTCTCTTTTATGCCTTTTCTCGATGTTGTCTCTGAGATACATTTCACTTTTGCTCTTATTATCTCCGTTCTGATGGTGCCATTGACAGTGCGGCATTGTTCCGCTGATTCAAAGGTGGAGTTCTTTGTCTTCTTCATGTTTATCCTTATATCACAGATATCAAGAATGTCATTGGTAATCTATGTTTGGATCTTTTTCCTTTCTTTGTCAAGTACTTCTTCTGGCTGTTTCCTGTACAACTCACTTGATGCTGTCGGTGAGGACGTTTATGTCTTCTTCAAAAAGATTTACAGCTGCGAATTTGACGCCTATTCTAGCCTCAATTTTTTGCAATTCCTGTTTCCTTCAGTTTCTCGATATCAAATCAAATACGTGGGCTTTTCTGGTAAAGTACCTTCTTCAGCTTGAGTTTCAATGTTGCGAGAACCATGTCATGGTCGCTGCTTATGTCAGCCCCTGGGAATGTTCTGGTGTTTGCTTTTTTGATGCTGGATTTGAAACGTCCACTTATATTTGTTAATTTAACCCTTATGCTCATAAAATATCAATGTGTGTCCCTGGTTTGCCAAGAAACAGATTGTGTTCTCTATGTCGTATACCTCTGTCTCCCTTTCTCTATTGCTCGCTCCATCCCTACCTCCTTCGGTGCGTGCAAGCGTGCGTGTAGTCGTTCCCAAGTAATACTAAAAATAAAACCTGCGGTTTTGTGCTCCTTTGTTTGTCATCCGCCTTAATTTCAGTCACAGTGAGATCAGTATTCTCGAGAGATAACTGTCCACGTTGCAGTATACGCTGGGCATATGTGGGTAAAAATAAACAAATTGTAATAGTGATGAACAATTTGATATGTTTAAAGGGAAACAAAAGTCACGATTTCGGGCCTGTTAATTAAAAATATCACATCATCTTAAATTGATGGGCCGCGCCATACTGTTGGATAACCCTACGTCATCAGTGTCAAAGTCTAGTAAAATTCACTCTCCAAGTGAAAATATACTTGTATACACCTATTCCTATGTTTGCCAATACGATGTGGTTATGCTGATTGCGTTCAAAGTGAACTTACGTAACATATTTGTTTTATTAAACTAGTCCTCTTTCTGATAAAACAACACATTTGTTTGAGACTTTGTGTTGGTTTTGTGTATGCCGGCCTCCCTTAATAAGTCACAATTGTGTAGGTTACCCAATTTTCGCAGAACTGCACATGCGCTTATCGGTCTCGCTGATTCTAAGTAACCCAGTGACGTGATATTCTTGATTTTAGTTGCACATGGTTACTTTTTTTATTATTTCTTTTAGGTGCCTAGCCCAAAAACCATGAGTTTTGTTTCGCTTTAATCCTAAGTAAGCAGTCAATGATAAGTCTGGTGTAGCTGAAGCCAATGCAGATGTGTCCAGTCTAGAGTAGGTGATATGTGTTGCCGATGTGTTTCTTCTGTTTATTGCATATTCTAACATACAATCAAGTATAGCATGAAGAACATAGTCTAATACACAAGATAAATCTAGAGAATATGTGTTGCCGCTTTGTGTTTTGTTGTGTTTACCACAAAATACAGACAACGTGCTTGCCGACAGCAGGGTGGAAACACACCATTTATTCTCCACCGCCATACAAACAGAGAGCAATCCGTATTTGGGTATGACCATATAATGAAGTCAATACACTACAACTCCTCCCTGCTAAATCTTGAAATCTGCATCTTCGAAAGAATGTCTAACACAAAAGTACAGAAATAACAAACTTGTTGTGTAGTCTTGTTATTCTACAATTATCATATAACTAAATACTAACAATTAGCTTTTAACACTAATTAAGGTAGTTGGGGCGGCTAACGTGTCGGTGGATTTTTTCATTTTTTCCTTGTAACATGCTAGGAAATATTGAACTGAACGTCAACAACACAAATAATCACTCGGCATTAACGTTGTATTTCGTCCACCCATCCTTTAAAAACAGTGCTTTTGGAAATCTCCCTGACTTCTTAGAAACGCTGACGATGTTTAGTTTAGTAACAACCGCGTGTGCTTCGAACTTCGAACCAGCTTGATTAGTTCGCCGTCTCTCATGAAACAAAGAACTTGCTTGAATGTGTGTACAAACCGTTCAACAAGTTGGTTGGTTGATGGATGGTAAGACGCACCAGTTGTATGACGAATTCTGTTTTGAGGCACAAATTCCTTGAATTCTTCACTCACAAACTGGGGTCCGTTATCGGATATCAACTGTTCTGGAAGATCATTTCTGGCAAAGATGGTCCTCAAGATTTCCACAGTTTTCACAGAAGTGGTAGATTTAGTCATGATCACTTCCGGCCACTCCGAGACAGCATCTTCCACTACCAGGTACATATGCCCAAAGAAAGGACTAGCATAGTCGAGGTGTACTCTCTGCCAGGGTGTAGATGGCTACTCCCAAGGGTGCAGGGGTCGATTCTTGGTCACCATATGTAACTGCGGGCCAGCGTCTTCATTTACACTACTACCTGTGTCCTGTGTTGAGTTCTTCCAACAGCTGCGGCCGTAACTTCTGTGGCACCACAACTCTAACTCCCCACATGACACATCCATGATCTACGGAGAGTTCATTCCATCGACTGTGGAAGGTTACAGTTCCTTCTGCAGCTGTTTCAGGCCAGTCTTGCATGGTTGCATCATACACTTGACTCAACACAGGATCCTTTCTAGTTGCAGATTTCACCATGTCGCTGGTTACTGTTATGGGATCAAACTGTTCCATGTGGAAAATATCCACAGAGTCAACCAATGGTTCATCGTCGCTTTTCAGAGCAAGTGGTAGTCTGGAAAGGGCATCTGCATTGTCATGCTTCTTTGTATTTCTGTACTCAATGGAGTAATCATTGGGGGCAAGGTATAGATTTAACAAGATTTAACAAGATTTAACAAGATTGCCATCTCGAACAACAAGTTCCAGATGGCAAGTGGACAAGGAAGGCATTGGCTTATCGAGAGTCCAACAATGTTCTCATCTATGTGTAGCCCGCCCTTATCAGATATCTGTCAATTCTATTTTTAAACATATTCACACTACTAGCATTAACACAATCATTTGGCAGTTTGTTCCATTCATTTATCACCCTCTGTGAGAAAGAGTACTTTCTCATGTCCAACCTACACTGCTCCTTAACTAATGCTGCTTTGTGTCCTCTGGTTCTACTGCCTTCTTTAAGTTTGAAGAACATATTCCTATCAACATCCTCATAACCGTTCACTATTTTAAACACTTCTATTTGGTCTCCTCTTAGTCTCCTGGTCTCTAGTGTTGTCAAACCACATTGTAATAAGCGACTTTCGTAACTAAGGTCTCTTAATTCTGGAATCATCTTAGTTGCTCTTCGTTGTATTCTTTCTAGCTTATCTATGTCTTTTTTACGATATGGCCTCCATGCTTGAATACAATATTCCAAATGTGGTCTAACTATTGCTTTGTACAGGGGTACAATTAGATGTTTCTCCTTATACGTGATAGTTCTCCTAATTAGCCCTAGAATTTGATTTCCTTTCGAAGCAGCAATCCCACATTGCTCTGAAACTTTCATGTCAGCATTAAATGTTACTCCTAAATCCTTTTCTTGTGTGGTTCTACCTAGTACAGCATCCCCCATTTTATATTCCTCGTCCATATTTCCATGTCCTATGTGAAAATTGAATAACATTTGCCATTTTTCTGACCATTTAACTAATTTTTCTAGATCATCCTGTAAACTTTGTTTATCTGTATCATTAGTAACCTTTCTGAATACTTTTGTGTCATCTGCAAATTTGAGTACTTTGCTAGATATGTCATCCTCCAAATCATTTATATATATATTAAAAACAGTATAGGGCCTAACACTGATCCCTGTGGTACCCCACTCAAAACAGATTTCCAGTTTGAAATCTTACCATCTACTATTACTCTCTGTCTTCTGTGTGTAAGCCACTTTTCTATCCAGTTGATTACATCATTGCCTATACCATGGGCTTTTAGTTTAAGTAACAATCTTTGATGTGGCACTTTATCGAAAGCTTTCTGAAAATCTAAGTAGACAACATCCACTGGTGACCCGTCATCTACCCAATTTGTAATTTCTTCTAAAAAACATAAGAGATTGGTTAGACATGACCTTGCTTTTAGGAATCCATGTTGAGATGTATTTATTAATTTATGTTTTATGAGGAATTCCACCATGTGGTATCTAATTAATGTTTCGAGTAATTTACATACAACTGATGTTAAACTCACTGGTCTGTAATTGTCTGGCTTCTTCCTCGATCCCTTCTTAAATAGCGGCGTAATGTTTCCTTCTTTCCATTCTGAAGGAACTATTCGTTCTTCTAGTGACAAGTTAAATAAGTTTGCAAGTGGTGTACTAATTTGATCAACAATTTCCTTTAGCAGTTTTGGTGGTATCCCATCAACTCCAGGTGATTTATTATCTTTCATCTTCTTAATTTTCTTTGCTATCATTTCAGGAGTTACAAATAACTGCCCTAAATGTTCTGATTTATTGCCCTCAAATTTAGTCAATGGAACTGGAAGTGAGCTGATATCTTCTGTGGTAAAAACTGAGCTAAAATACTCATTCAGGACCTCTGCCATTTGGAACCCATCTGAAATTATGTTTCACTGTTGTTTTCCAATGGTCCGACCTTATCTCGAACTTTCTGTTTACAGAGAGTAACGTTGCCTCTGAGCTGTCGCCATCGCTGGAATTCCCATTTCTGGACTAAGAATTGAAGTCAGAGGTTGATGATCTGTCGCGATCGTGAACTTTCGGTCATAGACATAGTGATGACATTTCTTTACACCCCACCCCAGGCAATTTTCTCTGAGTTGTCAAGCATGACATGTGAAAACACAGCACCACAGTCCATATGGCGATGCATCGCAGGCTACTCTCAATATCAAACTTAGACTTCCAGAAGGCCACATGAAGTGGCATCAGCACTGCGGGGAGATCAGGTAAGAAGCGATGGTAATAGTTCACAAGGCCAATTTATAAAATCAGCTGTGAGCCCACAGTAGTTGATTCGGTCCTGGAAAAATGCATATTTCCTAGCATTCACACGGATATTTTTTTCTGCAGTCTCTTCAGGATAATTTTCTGCTTTGACAGATGTTCAGCTGTTGTCTTGCAAGTGACGATTGTATCGTCAAGTAGAACCTCTGTGCCAGGAATACCTTGGAGTACCTGGTCAATCATTCATTGCCAGATATAGCAGGTGCAGTTTTGATGCCAGATGATAAACTGTTATACCGATAAAGTTCTATATGCGTGTTCACTTTCAGGTATTTCTTTGATTCTTCCACGACCTCCATTTGCAGATATGCCTGGGCCAGGTCAATCTTGGAGAAATGCTGTCCACCAGCCAACCTTGTGAAGATACCCTCTATCTTGGGAAAAGGGTGCGTGACGTCTTGAAGTTCAGGATTTACTCTCACCTTTAAGTCACCGCAAATGCGAACATTAACATCAGTTTTAACAACGGGCACAATGGGAGCTGCCCATTCACTGTACTTCACTTTGGACTGTTCGAGTCTATCCACTTCCGCCTCACGTTTCGGTCCTAAGGCATGTTGTACATTTCCTACTTTGAAGAATTTGGGTGTACTCTCGTCAGGGACGATCAATTTTACATTGACATCCTTGAGGGTGCCCAGCCCTCCCTGGAAAACGCCTTTATAATTCTTCAGCAATGAGTTCTGGACTTGAACTGGGTGGAATGTCCACAGAATCGTGGAGCCTATCTATCTCAGCCCAGTCAAGCTAGATGTTACGGAGCCACTCATGTCCGAATAGAATCTGTTTTCCTTCTGGCACAACATACAAGTCGAACTTCTGAGTGTGGGATCCATAGCTCATGTTGACATTTATCACTCCAACTGGTGCCAGCTTCTGCCCAACACAGGTCTTCATCTGCAGAGTAGTGTCGTTCATCGGGATCTGACGGAACCATTCCTTGTAGTTAGCGTAAGGAAGAACAGAGTAGGCGGAATGAGTGTGTAGTTCCATTTTCAGTGGTTCCCCTTCCACTACAGGCTCCACCCAGATCAACTAAATACTTTTGTCCAATCATCATTATCATCTTTCTCGCGTTTCTGATCTTGTTGGATGTTGTGAATCCACGTCGTGTTCGCTCTCGGTATATATGGCTAATATGGCCTACGTTGTGGCACTTGTGACATACAGAATCGTTGTATCTACATTCACCTGGTGAATATTGGCCCTTTCTGCTGGGGTAGCAAATCACACCAGTAGGGAGCTTGTTCGGTAAACGCTTAGCCTGCAGCCGATTAACATCAGCAGCAGCGGCTGACTTCCTTTTCAGTTCTAACGTGTCTCGATATGCAGTTTCATCCAATTTTGCAATCTCAACGGCAACATGAAACGTTACATTTTTTGTCCTTCCACAGTCTCTGTTGGAAACGTTCGTTTCTCAGGCCAAATACAAACTGATCCCTGAGGGCGGTGGTTAAACTACCACCAAATACAAACTGATCCCTGAGGGCGGAGGTTAAACTACCACCAAATCCACAATGCAGAAACAGTTTTGTGAGATCAGCAACATAGTCGGAAATAGCCTCGCCTTCATGTTGATGACGCTTAGAAAATCTGAAATGCTCGCCAATTTCGGTTGGTCTTGGGTCTAAATGTTTAATGTTTGTTCAAGATTCTCACGATATCGTTAAATGCTATTTCGGATGGTTTCTGTGGAGCACATTTTTTTTTTTAAAGTCCGTACGTCTCGTAGCCCATTGAGTTTAGAATGCAGTCTCCTTCCGTTCATCTTCGACGTTGTTCGCGATATAATTATGTTCCGTACGCTCAACATATGTTGACCAACACAATTTCGAGGGGTCAACCGCATCCAGTGCACCAATGACCCCAACCATCATCGAGTATAATAATAAGTTAGTCCTCAATCAGTAACATTAAAAGTCTACGAATGTTCTACATACGGTGTTGATAGCAAATAGCAACCCCATCCTCGTCTCCAATTGCTGTATTTACCACAAAATACTAACTGAATACGTGCTTCGCAATAACAGGGCGGAAACACACCATTTATTCTCCACAGCGCATGTCCGACATACAAATAGGGTGCAACCCGTATTTGGTATGTCCTAAATAATTACTAATGTAACGAAGTCAATACACTATATGTTTCTTCTGTTTACTGCATATGCCAACACCCAATTAATTAATTAATTTTCGCATTGAGCAGAAAAATAAACATGATTAATGCCATTCTACATTTATACTGACAATGTCAAGCTATGACATTTATAATATTTAAGATGAGTGTTACTTATATTCGAGATCGGGAGCTCTGACACTCTCAGCGGGTACTTCACGTCGTGGTTTTGGCACGATGTCTGGTTTGTGGACAGTTGTGGTATCATATGTTGTAGTTGCGTCTTGGGTCTTGTTGTTGTCAACTGCAAATCCCACTTTCACAACTGTTGATCACTTGGTATTTAATATTAATACTATTAATATTAAGCATCAATTGTCGTTTTCTAAGTTCAGATAATAAGTTCTCCACTACTACTACAACAATTTTTTTGATCGCAAAGAAACTGTTCAATGTATAGTTAATTGGCAAACTGTTAAAGGTACGTTCTTAAATAGTGCAATGTCCAGTCCTGGGGACTGCTCAGAGCGCTTTACACCTTTATTTTACATTATTTCCGTTTTGTCATCATTATTATAGTCTGTTTCTGTCGGCCTCTGTTACTGCATATTCCAACACACAATTAAGTTTTGCATAGAGCGGAAAAATAAACATCCTAACTCACTTAATCCATGAGAATAATTACTCATTTTCTTATTTGTCTGGGTCCTCTTAAGACGGTGAAACGTAATTGTGTTCCACACTCATATGTTTGTATACGTAGCCACTTCTGGCAGATATCTACCATGTTGATGTCGCTCTTCAACATAATCAATGCCATTCTACATTTCTATTGACAGTGTCAAGACATGAATTGTCTTGTTAAGATGAGTGTTACTTACAATCGAGATCTCGAGCTCTGGCACTCACAGCGGGTGCTTCATGTCGTAGTTTTGTTGCGATATCTGGTTTGTGGACAGTTGCGGTATCATATGTTGAAGTTACGTCTTTGGTCTTGTTGTCGTCAACTGCAAATCCCACTTTCACAACTGTCCGTTATTCGCAAAGCATATGTATAAAAGAATACACCCACAAACACATAGAATAAGACCGCACACCCATACAGCCATTCTTCAAGTAGAGGAATTGGTAGTACTTCAACCCTCAGTTGATCACTTTGTATTTAATATTAATGCTATTAATATTAAATATCAATTGTCGTTTTCTAAGTTCAGATAATAAGTTCTCGTTCTTAAATAGTGCAGTATCCAGTCCTGTGGACAGCTCAGAGCGCTTTACACCTTTACTTTACATTATTTCCGTTTTGTCGTTATCATAGTTTGTTTCTGGTGGCTTCTATTACCTCATATTCCAACACACAATTAATTTTCGCATGGAGCAGAAATTAAACATGATCAATGCCATTCTACATTGATACTGACAATGTCAAGCCATGACATTTATGATATTTAAGATGGGTGTTACTTACATTCGAGATCGGGAGCTCTGACACTCACAGGGGGTACTTTACGTCGTGGTTTTGGCACGATGTCTGGTTTGTGGACAGTTGTGGTATCATATGTTGTAGTTACGTCTTGGGTCTTGTTGTTGTCAACTGCAAATCCCACTTTCACATCTGTCCGTTATCCGCAAAGCATATGTATCAAAGAATACCCCCACAAACACATAACATAAGTCTGCACACCCATTCTTCAAGTAGAGGAAGTGGTAGTACTTCAACCTTCAGTTGATCACTTGGTAATACCTCAACACTCAGTTGATCACTTGGTATTTAAGATTAATACTATTATTATTATTAAATGTCAATTGTCGTTTTTTAAGTTCTGATACTAAGCCCTCCACTACTACTGCAACAATTTGCTTTGATCGCAAAGAAACTGTGCAACGCATATTTAATTGGCAAAATGGTAAAGGTACGTTCTGAAATAGTGCAGTATCCAGTACTGGGGACAGCTCAGAGCGCTTTACACCTTTACTTTACATTATTTCCGTTTTGTCATTATCATAGTCTGTTTCTGTTGGCCTCTATTACTGAATATTCCAACACACAATTAATTTTTGAATGGAAAAATAAACATCTTAATTAATTTAATCCATGAGAATAATTATTCATTTTCTTGTATGTCTGTGTGCTTTTAAGAGGATGGAACACAATTGTGTTCCACACTCATCAATGTGTACACGTAGCCACTTCTGGCAGATGTCTACCATGGTGATGTCGTTCTTCAAAAATGATCAGTGCCATTCTACATTGACATTGACAATGTCAAGCCATGACTTGTCTTGTTAAGATGAGTGTTACTTACATTCGAGATCGGGAGCTTTCGCAATCACAGCGGATACTTTATGTCGTGGTTTTGGTGCGATGTCTGGTTTGTGGACAGTTGGTGTAGTTACGTCTTGGGTCTTGATGTCGTCAACTGCAAATCCCACTTTCACAACTGTCCGTTATCCGCAAAGAATATGTATCAAAGAATACACCCACAAACACATAAAATAAGACTGCACAGCCATTCTTCAAGTAGAGGAACTGGTAATACCTCAACCTTCAGTTGATCTCTTGGTATATAATATTAATACTATTAATATTAAATATCAATTGTCGTTTTCTAAGTTCAGATAATACATTTTACACTACTACTAATTCCCCTAAACACTCTAAATTTGATGAAATGTAATCAAGATACCTTCTGAACTTCCCAGCCAAGGCATTTTAAAAATACACCTTAAAAAATCAAACATTAATACTCTACGCTCATCCTTAGACTTGTTACAATATGGACTGATGTGCCATTTGCCTCATCAGTCGACTCATTCAGGGACAGCTAAACAAAGCAACAATCTCAAGTTAGACCAGCACTTACATTGCATCAAAGCTTTGTTCTACGTATTGTAATTGTTAAGTAATACCAGCTGCATGCATGCTACAAGTCTGTAATGTTCATAACTAAATGCTGTGATGAATAAAGTAACATCATTAAAATATATAGATTATAACATGTTAAAGTACAAATCGTGACACTAATTGTTGTACATGTTAGTAAGTCAATGACCTATAGTGTATTGGGGTCCTCCATTATTTCACCTAGTTAGCAGTTACCAAGGTTATTATAATGTTTATATAACAGAAAAGAAAACAAAGATATTACTTAGGACCAACATGCCGATATGAGTTACCTTTGAGACCCTGATACTCTGCCTTCTGAACTGTCAATTTGGCACCATCTAGGCTGAGGTTGTGCATTGAAATGACTTTCTCAGCAACTATAAAACAGCAATGCAAATTCCTCTTTATGGTCAGAACATTCTTAATACACACAAAACACCCACGTTTAGGTTCAGCTGCATGTGTATTTACAAGGAGCATTGATTTTTAGTTAAATAATAATTTACTTCATTGCTCACATGTGTGCGACAACTATTGTTATTCAATGCAATTTTGTTCAAATATAAACCTTTTCATTAAGTTACAAAAGAATAGTGCACTAAAAGATCCAAATATTTTAAATTTAACTCTGCTTACGTAGCAACACTATGCTATCAATATGTAAGTAGTTGTGGTGTTGTGTACAGTACGACCTGCAATTTTCGACAACTGGTCCTTATTGGCCGACGGCCATGACAACTATAATTTAGAAGTCTGCATTCATAGTCAGGTTTGCAAATCTCGTTAATAGTGGACATATAAAAATACACTTTTTATGTGCTGTACTTCACACAGGTTTCTTTGTATGTATACTATTTTATTATGTATATGATTAATTGCATATGAAATGTTAACCTCCAGAGTTCTTAAATGTTACAAGTGCAACTGTTTTGTCCATGTTATGCTGCACTTTATCAACCTCGCCGCCACCAGAACGTCGCTTGCTCTCAAAGAACAGCAGTAGGCCATAGTGGGTTGTTGATGGATTCAGTCCACAGACCTCGATTGTCTTCCCATCCCACACATCCTGAGCTGGAGACACGCCAAGTGTCGCCTCTTCCAATGTCAGATCAGGTTTACCGAGTACATTCTCTGCAAATACAAACATAACAAACATGCAGGGTTATAACAGAATAAATGACATCAATTTCATGCCAAGATAAATAAGCTGGGATTTTGGCAAGAACAGATAGTGAAAGGTGGAGCAACAGAATGAAAAATCACAATCTGGAAGAACACCAGGACATCAGCACAAGTTGACAAGATGAAGTTATAAAGGTGATAGTAAGTAACAATTTGGGGACACGAAGGCCAATATTATGCACACTCATATTTGTTATAAATACAATACAAATTAGTTTAGTTTGTTGATGTATTTTCACTGTCAACTTTTTATTGTATTGTATCAGATGCATGCGTTATTGCAACACCTTGGACAAGTCACCCGGGACAGCAGTATGGATGACTCAATATGCACATAATACAAAATGTTTCTGTCCTAGTTAGTTATAATATATTATGTTCCTGACCTCGATGATGCACAAATGTCACCATTAAGGTACTGCTGTTTTGAATACAAACGGAAATAAGGAACTTCAGGTATTCGAAACAGCTTGGCTAATGCAACTGATTATATATATATATATATATAGCTACAATAATATATATATATAGCTACAATAATATATATATATATATATATATATATATATATATATATATATATATATATATATATATATATTACTTGTAGCAATAGTCAATTGTATGCCTAACATTGCATACTAGTATTTATATTATAATATTGTGCTGTGTATCAGCTTTGTTCTACATTATCATACTTATGATTCACTCTACCAGCCGCATGCATGCTACACAGACTTTAGTGGTCATAATTAAGTGCTGTAATGAAATAATGTAATAAATTCATATGCAAGATTTTATTACACTTTAGTATGTAGATTACAATAACATATATTGATGTTCCCAATTCTTCGTCCATAGAAAAAGCTTCTTCAAATGCTAACATGAAACCACCAGACTAGTATTAGTAAATAAATATAGTATTTTGGACCTACATATTACTATCATTACCTTTACAACCCTGATTCTTTGCCTTATGAACAGTCAACGTTGCCCCATCGAGGCTGAGGTTGTGCATTGAAATGACTTTCTCTGCAACTATAAAGCAACAATGTCAATGCATCTTTATGTACAGTATATTCCTAGTACACCCAGAACACCCACTTTACGTTTATCGCTATGAATTTACGTGGAAAAAATATTTTAAGTAGCATATTTTATGTTATCCCTCAAATATGTGGGAGGCAACTTTGTTCAAATGAAAACAATTTCATTACAAGGGAATAGTAACCTGAAAGATCCAACTATTTCAAATTTGAATCTGCTTCCATATCAACACTCTGCCATAATATGTAACTAGTTGTGCTGTTGGCAGTGTGACTGTTAATGCTCTAGTGTCCTCTTAGTATAACTTGTGTACAGTATGAAATGAACTTTTGGACAACGGGTTCTTATTGGCAGACATCCATAACAACCACATTTTAGAAATCTGCATTCACATGTAGGTTTGCAAAACTTTTTAATAGTGGACATATATGTATGCACATTATTCAAAATATGTTTCTATTCTTGTTATTTACAATATATTATGTTCCTAACCTCCAGGATGCACAAATGTCACCGTTAAGGTACTGCAGTTTTGTATACAAACATATATACGGAATATTGGATATACGAAATGTATGCATAACATTGCATGTTAGGATGTATACTATAGCACTATGTTGTGCATAAGCTTTGTTCTACACTATCATAATTATTTTAAATTTACCAGCCACATGCATGCTACAAAGACTTTAGTGGTCATAACTAAGTGCAGTAATGAAAAAATTAAGAACATTAAGATGAAGGAGATATAAATCATGATACACTAACTTAGAAATCATGGCAATCAATTCATATACAAGATTTTATTACACTTCAGTATGTAGATTACCCTAACATATATTGACGTTCCCATCTCTTCATCCTACTTGCATTAGACAAGCTTCTTCAAATGCTAACATAAAACCACCAGACTAGTACCAGTAAACAAATATATTATTTTGGACCTACATATTACTGCAATTACCTTTACAACCCTGATTCTTTGCCTTCTGAACAGTCAATGTTGCCCCATCGAGGCTGAGGTTGTGCATTGAAATGACTTTCTCTGCAACTATAAAGCAACAGTGTCAATGCATCTTTATGATCAAGTATTCCTAGTACACCCAGAACACCCACTTTACGTTTATAGCTATGACTTGACATTGAAGAAATATTTTAAGTAGCATATTTTATGTTATCGATCAAATATGTGCGAGGCAACATCATGCCTATTTTATTCAATACAACTTTGTTCAAATGAAAACAATTTCATTACAAGGGAATAGTAATCTGAAAGATCCAACTATTTCAAATTTGAATCTGCTTCCATAGCAACACTCTGCCATAAATACGTAACTAGTTGTGCTGTTGGCAGTGTGACTGTTAATGCTCTAGTGTCCTCTTAGTTTAAGTTGTGTACAGTACGACCTCAACGGGTCCTTATCGGCAGACGGCAATAACAACCACATTTTAGAAATCTGCATTCACAGTCAGGTTTGCAAAACTATTTAATAATGGGCATTTAAAAGTACACTTTTCCTGTGGTGCCCTCCACACAGCTATCTTTATATGCATACTAATTTATTATGTATATGAATAATTGTGTATGAAATGCTAACCTCCAGAGTTCTTAAATGTTATAAGTGCAACTGTTTTGTCCATGTCACGCTGCACTTTGTCAATCTCGCCACCACCAGAACGTCGGTTGTTCTCAAAGAACAGCAGTATACCATCGTGGGAAGTTGATGGCTCAAGTCCATAGACCTCGATGGTCTTCCCGTCACACACATCCTGAGCTGGAGATACTTCTAGTGTCGCCCCTTCCAGTGTCAGATCAGGTCTACCGATTACATTCTCTGCAATTACAAAGATAACAAACATGCAGGGTTATAACAGGATAAATGACATCAATTTCATGGCAAGATAAATAAATGCGCTGGGATTTTGGCAAGAACAGATAGTGAAAGGTAGAGCAACAGAATGAATAATCACAATCTGGAAGAAAACCAGGACATCAGCACAAGTTGACAAGATCAGGTGCATGAGTTATTGCAACATCTTGGGCAAGTCACAAAGGACAACAGTATGGATGACTCTATGCATATAATACAAAATATGTTTATATCCTAGTTATTTATAATATATTATGTTCCTAACCTCGAGGTTACACAAATGTCACCATCAAGGTACTGCTGTTTTGTATAGAAACGGATATAAGGAACATCGGATATACGAAATAGATTGGCTAAGTGCAACTGATTATATATATATATATATATATATATATATATATATATATATATATATATATATGTTACTTATAGAAAGAGTCTGTATGCATAACATTGCTTGTTACTATGTATATAGCACTGTGCTCTATCTAAGCTTTGTTCTGCATTATCGTAATAGAGATTCACTCTACAAGCCGCATGCATGCTACAAAGACTTTAGTGGTCATAATTAAGTGTTTCTTTTGTCATATACTTCCACTTCCACTATACATCATCTAGTTGGCGGGGCCATGTCAGTGCTGCTTCGTTGAATGCCAGGATGTCCTCGTCGCATACAGGTAGGCATGCTGGGTATTCCAATAGGTGGTCAGAAGTCTGGGGGCATCACCGCAGGCACACATGGGGTTATTTCTGTAATTAAGTTGGGCATGCTGGGTATTCCAGTAGGTGGTCAGCAGTCTGGGGGGGGGGCATCACCGCAGGCACACGTGGGATTATTTCTGTATCCAAGTTGGAGCAATTTAGCGTTGAATCTGCTAGCACCAGATCTATTTCTGTTTAGCCTACACCAGAGGGGACGCTCCAACTTGTACACAGGAGGGTTATTAGATGGCGTGTTGATGAAGTGTTTGAGTCGGGTGTCTGTCTTCCCAAGTTGTCAAGAGATGGTCTTTAGCCCAGACACAACCACTGCCAGTCTCACATTGTTCGAATAATTTACTTGCCTGTCGTGTGAACGGTCTTCTTGACTTAAGCTTGGATAGTAGGCTGTTCCTTGTATTCATGCAGTATGTGTTGATCATCCAGTTGAGTACGCAGGGCAAGATCAATTGTTGCTTTTTGCCGTCGTATTTGAGGAGGGAGTATGCCAGACAATGTTGGCAGCATCTCAGTGGGGTTGTACATCACACATCTCAGTGGGGGTGTACATCACACATATCAGTGTGAGTGTACATCACACATCTCGGTGGGGGTGTACATTACACATCTCAGTGTGAGTGTACATCACACATCTCATGGTGAGTGTATATCACACATCTCAGTGTGAGTGTACATCACACATCTCAGTGTGATAGTACATCACACATCTCAGTGGGTGTGTACATCACACATCTCAGTGTGAGTTTACATCACACATCTCGGTGTGAGTGTACATCACACATCTCAATGGGGGTGTACATCACACATCTCAGTGTGAGTGTACATCACACATCTCAGTGGGGGTGTACATCACACATCTCAGTGTGAGTGTACATCACACATCTCGGTGGGGGTATATATCACGCATCTCAGTGTGAGTGTACATCACGCATCTCAGTGGGGGTGTATATCACACATCTCAGTGTGAGTGTACATCACACATCTCAGTGTGAGTGTACATCACACATCTCAGTGGGGGTGTACAACACAAATCTCAGTGGGGGTGTACGTCACACATCTCAGTGGGAGTGTACATCACACATCTCAGTGGGGGTGTACATCACACATCTCAGTGGGGGTGTACATCACACATCCAGTAATGGTTCACATTGATGAATTTAGGGCAGTGTCTAATTTGTTGATGTGGCTGCTACGTCCCAAGGCTGGGCAACACTATTCTGGAGGTGCAAATTCAAGCGCGATAGTTGATGTTCTGAGAGTTGTAAAGTCGGCTCCCCATGTTGTGCCTGCCTGGTGCCTTATCCCCCAAACACGAGAGTTCACCATCTTAGCAGTTTTCACTAGGTGTTCTTTATACATGAGACTTCTGCCAAGGGTTACCCCAATGTAGACAAGGTTGATGGTGAAGGATTGCAGGTTATCCTTCAGTGAGACGTTTCTTATGTGCCATGGCATAATGAAGGTGTAATAAGGATGCAGTTGTTTTGGCTTGGCTTAGTCTTCATTGGTGTAGGTAGGAGGCAATCGTATGCATGTCCTCTGTTAGAGATGCTTCTATGTCTGGAGTACATCTTCGGGACACTGATAGAGCAAGGTAATCAGCATACGCATACTTTGTGGCTGTGGTTGGTGACATGTCTGACACATAGATGTTGAAGAGGGTTGGTGCAAGGACAAAGCTCTACGGGATAACGTTTCTAAGGCGTATTAGCCGGCTCCTATATCCCCCACTCGTGGACAGGATAAATGTTCTATTGGAGATGACGTTGCTGATGAATGCGACCATCCTCCTGTCTGGAATAATTTGTAGCAGCTTACACTCTAGCCCCTTTCACCACAAAGTATCATATGCAGTGGTCAGTTCGACTAAAACGACTTGAGTGTTTTCCTACTTTTCCGAAGAATCTTCATTTTCCTGAGTGAGGTGTACAACCTGGTCGGTGGTGCACTTGTTATAATTAAGTGTTATAATGAAATAATAAAGAACAGTAACATGAAAGAGATAGAAATCATGACAAATTAACTCATAAATTGATATGTAAGATGTTATTACACTCCAGTATGTAGATTACCCTAACATCTATCGATGTCCTCAATGCTTCAACCTACTTGCCCATAGACAAAGCTTCC
Organism: Lamellibrachia columna; assembly: GCA_963662155.1. Taxonomy (NCBI): domain Eukaryota; kingdom Metazoa; phylum Annelida; class Polychaeta; order Sabellida; family Siboglinidae; genus Lamellibrachia; species Lamellibrachia columna. The sequence goes on along the minus strand of OY759264.1, from coordinate 15,436,095 downwards.
TCAAATGCCTACTATAAACCACCAGATTAGTATCAGTAAAGAAAGATATAACTTGGGACCAACATGTTGTTGTCACTTACCTTTGCAACTCTGGTTTTTCGCCTTCTGAACAGTCAATGTGGCGCCATCCAGGCTGAGGTTGTGCATTGAAATGACTTTCTCAGCAACTAAAAAAAAACCAAATGCATCTTTATTATCAAAACATTCTTAGTACGCATACAATACCCACATATAGGTACATTAGCATGGTTTTACATTGAACAAATATTTTATGTAGCATATAGCATACTTTATTTCACTACTCAATTATATGTGAAGCAACATCATGCCAATATTACTCTATACAATTTTGTTCAAATGAAACACTTTTCTTTACAAGATCCAACTACTTTAAATTTGAATCTGCTTCCATAGCAACATTCTGTCGTGTAATTAATGTGTAATTATTTGTGTTGTTGCCGTGTGAATATTAATGATCTACAAGTGTCCTTTTAGTTTAACTTGTGTACAGTACGACCTGGCATTTTTGGACAACGGGTCTTTATAGGCAGACGGCCATAAACAATTTTTTTTAGAAATATGCTTTCAGTTATGTTTCCAAAACTTGTTAATAGCGGATATTTCAAAATACACTTTTCCTGTGGTGTCCTCCACACAGCTTTCTTTGTATGTATACTATTTTATTATGTATATGATTAATTGCATATGAAATGTTAACCTCCTGAGTTCGTAAATGTTACAAGTGCAACTGTTTTGTCCATGTCATGCTGCACTTTTTCAACCTCGCCCCCACCAGAACATTGATTGTTCCCAAAGAGCAGCAGTATGCCATCGTGGGTTGTTGTTGGCTTAAGTCTACATACCTCGATGGTCTTCCCATCCCATACATCCTAAGCTGGAGACACTCCAGGATGCACAAATGTCACTATTGCATTAATTACAGAGAGAAATGTCGCTGTTGCATTTATTACATAGAGAAGTGTCACTATTGCATAATCTAATACGTCAGGTAAACTTACAGATGAGCAATACCCACACTAATATGCTAGTTTGTATGTCTCAAGCCCTCTCTTTCTCTCCTCCATTTAATTGTTCGGCTCTCTCATACTGTGCATCATTCCCCGCCTATGTGGTTTTCTCTATTGCATTAATATATCTTGTCAGTTCAACATTACTGATTCATTTTATGACATTGTAAAGGTTCACACGGTTGCTAAAAGTAGTTTCACATGTTTTGATGTTTATTCTTTGTTGACATTTCATTCAAATGGAAACACATTAAAGCAAGGCCAGTTAATTTAATAATTTTGTACTCAGCCCACTATGTGTAAATCTGTCCAAGTGGCAGTAAATATTAAACCTGTAGTGCTGTGTTCCACGCTCCTTTGTTTGTCATCAACCTTCGCTTCAGTCACAGTGAGATCAGCTCCCTCGAGACAGAAACATCCACGATGCAGCACACGTTGGGCATCTGTAGATCAGGTAAACAATCTGTTGTTTTCTTGTGCATTTTACATAGTCTACGACACAACATCAGTGTGATGTATGCGCTATGTGTTTCTGTCTTCGTACATTATATATATCCCACTCTAGTGTATTATCTCATTGTGTTCGAGAAGGTGAGTCCACGACAGGCTACACGTTTACTCCAGGACCAGGTGAGGGATATTCTACTTGCTCTAGCATAGACCCCAGGTAGAAGGAAGGGACCAACGGTTCTTAGTGTGTCTTCCAGAAGACACAAAGTGGGGTAAACAAAATTTACCATGTTTCGTAAACGCAGCAAGTGGCCTCAAAGACCAGTCCCCTCAATCGACAGTCTGGCGTTCTACCATCAAGCCACCGTGCCCCACTTGTTATCGCTACATGTGTTCTCTTATGCTTAGGCTACTAGGTACTCTAACAAGAATTCAACAAATGTAGCGTGCAGTAGTACAATAAACATGTCATAATAGGGAGCAAACAAGTCACTTAGTCAATAAATCCCATAATTCATATACATATATCTGGATCCTCTTGTATTCCACATTTACCAATTTATTGTTCCCACCCACATTTGGCTACTTCTAAGAGATTATTAACTAAAGGTAAAGACGGTACATTCTTATGTAGCGTGGCATCCAGTCCTTGGGACTGATGAAAGCGCTTTACACTTCAACCACTGGCAGACCAGTTCATTCCAATGCCATTTCGACTTTTCTGGGAAGCACCCTGCCAAGCTGCAATTATTGTGCGAAGATTATTTGCTCAGATATCCATCTCTATTTTTAGCCAGTTTGTAACTCCTTTATACAACTGAGTGAGCTATAGCAATGTGGGATGAACGAAATTGCCAAACCCTCGAAACAGCAGCAAGAGGATTCGAACCCGCGTTGCTTCGCTATGCTACCATGCCCCACTATATACCATATATCTTGGCATGAGCAATGCTATTTTACATTTGTACTGACAGTATCAAGCAATGCTTTGTCTTGTTAAAACGAATGTTGCTTACAGTTGAGGATGTTATTTGTGTCGTATGATGTCTGCTAACATAGGACACATGAGGAGTAGTTTTACAATAAACATATAATACATACTGTACCTTCAGTGTTGCAGAATGTGAGTGTTGCTTCATGTCTGAATATTCTGTAGTCAACGTTTTCCAAGGGACCACCACCAGACCGTTTCTTGCTGTGAAAGAACATTGTGAGCAACTCCTTCGTAGTCGTCTGACTGATGCCTCTCACCAAGACCACGTTTCTGGGAGCTGACGACACTGGAACTGGTGCTCGGGCACTCACAGCGGGAGCTTTATGCCATGGTTTTGTTGCAATGACTGATTTGTGGAAACTACCAGAATCACCTGTTGTACTTACGTCTTGTGTCTTGCTGTCATCAAATATATCTCCCATATTCAAAACTTTTCGAAGATACGCATCTACCAAACAACATCACAAAATATATATGAACCTACAGCCACACACGCATGAAGGAATACAAATACAAACATATATAGGAAAATATATTATCATTGACAATGGCAACATAGAAGCTTTGAAATCGCAACTTTACTGTTTGACCTATTTATACAAAACTTACTATTGCAGTTTCTAGCAGTTGAGGAATATTCATAGCAATACTGCATCAAACAAACGACCCAAACGTCTACTAGAGAATTAATGAATTAGATCAATTAATATAAAAAGGGGATAAAAAGAGGCCTTCTGAACTTCCTTGGGCACTCGCTCACCGCCCAGCCAAGTTTTGTTTAAAAATACAACTTAAATATACAAAACGTTAATACTCATATTACTCTAGGGATGAACAATGAGATCATACAAATATTTGTTAAAACTGCATCCTCAACTGATTTAGCCTATCAAGAATCCGGTTCATTGATGTCCTAATATGTAGCATGTGAACAGTTTAAGTAATATATGCAGTCAGTTTAATAAAAAAGTGAGGTTTTATTTCATATCATCAAAATAATTTAATTTAGTCGATAAATCTAATGAGGCTCAAAATGGTGGATATCGAAAAAGGTAAATACATTATGAGGTCAAGGCTGAATACGGGCGTAACTTCCATCCTCTCGCCTATCACATGACAAAGTTATGAAATTTCACTCAGGGCGAAATTCATGAGTTTTCAGCGTTTCCATTATCACTTCAATAAATGCTGGATCAAACATCGTATATTACGATGTCTTCTCTCTAAAAGGACTTTCAGTGTAATAAAATATTGCTTAAATTGAACAACATTAACATCCTTGTTCTGGCCTGTACTGTGTTGAATACCCACGGATATAAGGAACATCAGATGTATGGAATAGCTTGGCTAAGTGTAACTTATTATATATATATATATATATATTACTTGCAGCTTGAGTCAAATGTATGCGTAAAATTGCATGTAACTATGTATATAGCACTGTGCTGTGTATCCGCTTTGTTCTACATTATCATAATAATGATTCCCTCTACCAGCCGCATGCATGCTACACAATGTGTGTGGTAATAATTAACTGCTGTAATGAAATAATGAAGAACATTAAGATGAAGGAGATATAAATCATGACACATTAACTTAAACATCATGGTATTCAATTCATACAGCTTCTTCAAATGCTATCATAAAACCACCAGAGTAGTATCAGTAGAACAAAGATATAACTTGGGACCTACATATTAATGTAATTACCTTTGCAACCCTGATTCTTCGCCTTCTGAACAGTCAATGTGGCGCCATCTAGGCTGAGATTATGCATTGAAATGACTTTCTCAGCAACTATAAAACAACAATGCAAATGCATCTTTATGATCAAAACATTCTTAGTACAAACAGAACACGACCATTTACGTTCATTAGCATTACTTTACATGGGTCAAATATTCTACGTAGCATATTTTATGTTATTACTCAAATATGTGTGAGGCAACATCATGCCGATTATATTCAATATTTTTGATTTCAAATAAAAAAATTCTCATTACAAGGAAATAGTAACCTAAAAGATCCAACTATTTTTAATTTGAATCTGCTTCCATAGCAACACCCTGCCATAAATATGCAATTAGTTGTGCTGTTGGCAGCGTAAATGTTAATGCTCTACAAGTGTCCTTTTAGTTTAGCTTGTGTACAGCATGACCTGAATTTTTTGACAACGGGTTATTATTGGCAGACAGCCATAACAAATACATTTTAGAAATATGCTTTCACAGTTACGTTTGCAAATTTTGTTAATAATGGACATTTGAAACTACACTTTTCCTGTGGTGTCCTCTACACGGTTACATTGTATGCTATTTTAATTTTATTATGTATATCATTAGTTGCACAAGAAATGCTAACCTCCAGATTTCTTTATGTTACACATACAACTATTTTATCCATGTAACACTGCACAGCATTCACAGTTAGGTTTGTAAAACTTGTTAATAGTGAACATTTAAAAATACACTTTTCATGTGATGTCCTCCACACAGCTTTACGTACACAAATGTATTATGTATATGATTAATTGTGTAAGAAATGCTAACCTCCATAGTTCTTAAATGTTACAAGTGCAACTGTTTTGTCCATGTCACGCTGCACTTTTTCAATCTCGCCACCACCAGAACGTCGGTTGTTCTCAAAGAACAGCAGTATACCATCGTGGGAAGATGATGGCTTATGTCCACAGACCTCAATGGTCTTCCCGTCCCACACATCCTGAGCTGGAGACACTTGAAGTGTCGCTCCTTCCAGTGTCAAATCACGTTTGCTGAGTACATTCTCTGCAACTACAAACATAACATACACTTGCAGGTTTATAACAGCATAAATGACTTCAATTTAAAGGGGAAAAAACCAATTACGATGCGCTGGGATTTTGTCGAGAACAGACAATGAAAGGTGGAGTAGGTTAACAACAGAATGACAATCACAATCTGGAAGAACACCAGGACATCAGCACACGTTGACAAGATGACGCTATAAAGGTAATAATAACAACAGTTTGGGGATATGAAGTCCAATATTATGCACACTCATGTTTGTTATAAATACAGTAAAAATAGTATAGTTTGTTGATGTATTTGTCAATTTCTTATTGTATTGTATCAGGTGCATGACTTATTGCAATACCTTGGACAAGTCACAAGAGACAGCAATATAGATGATTCAGTATGTGTACGTGCCTATGCAATATACACACAATACAAAATATGCTTCTTTCCTAGTAATTTATCATTTACTATGTTCCTAACCTCCAGGATGCACAAATGTCACCGTTAAGGTATTGTTGTTTCGGTCAATGGAGATCTCCTTTATTTCGCCTCCACCAGATCGACGATTCTCGAAGAATGATAGAAGTGTGTCATCAGATGTGGATGCTTTGAACCCTCGCACCACTATTGTGTCCATGACACGGGGTGGATCCATGTGTCCTTTGTTCCAACACAAAAAACTTTCATAGACAGGAATACAAACACAAAAGAAGTAGAACTAGCACTGATATATCTACTTCACAGCGTGGTATAACTGTGACATGCTGAATTACTTCTACTTTACAGGATGAATAGGGGAAAGGAGGGTAAAGTGGGCCCCTATCCTGACATGCACAATTATAAATCAACGGTAGTAGTGTTTAAAGGCTCACAAGGGGACACTAACCAATGCCGTGCATTGCACACATACAAAACTGTGAGCCACAAATGTGTGTTTTTTTGCGCTTTTCGTAAATTATTTAGCGCGTGTTACAAACTCCATATTTTCATAAATGGCCTGGGTATCTAGCCATAAATGGTTGTATGCAGATTCTACATTAGTGGAATGCGCATGTCCATTTTGACGTGAATGCACGCATTGAAACCAAAACAGCATCCGGCCAACACTCTTTTCAAGAGGCCAAAGTAGGCCCCATGGCCGCAGTTGCTTTGCACATTATGGATAATGTGGTTATACCATAAGCATTGCTACATGCAGTGTATGAACATTAATTACACAGTTTAATAATGTGAATATGTATAGTTAGACATACTGTTTAAATCACAAACTAGTGCCAGCTTATTAATTAATAATTACAGAACATTAATCTAATTAATTCCATAATTAGTAGATTATACAGGTTCTTATAATGTGTGAAGATATATTTGTACAGTAGGAAGGGTGAAGGATGGGTGCAATGTGGTGGGTGTGGCCAGTGGGCACATTGGGAGTGTGAAGGGTATGAGCTTCGGTCGTTTACATATGAGATGTGTGCCAATGGCTGAGTGACACGGGACATCTTAGTGCGGAAACTCACTTTGGCCTCCAATTTTTTAATGGGTCTCTTTAAAACACATTTTACTTATAGCATTTATGAAAAAGGTAAGTTCTTTTATAGCGCGGTATCCAGTCCTTAGGACTGCTCAAAGCGCTTTACACTTCACCCCCTGGCAGACCTGTTCATTCCAAGGCCATTTCAACTTCTCTGGGAAGCATTCAGCCATGCTGCAATTACTGCGCGAAGACTATTCAATCACATCTCCACCACTGTCTGTATTGCCAGGTACTCATTTATACAGCTGAGTCAACTGTGGCAATGTGGGGTGATCAAACTTGCCAAAGGTTCGAAGCGCAGTGGGATTTGAAACCGGGTTCTCTCGCTTGAGAGTCAGGCATTCTAACCGGTATGCTATCATGCCCCACAAAAAAAGCACTTTACACTTCACCCCCTGGCAGACCAGTTCATTCCAAGGCCATCTCAACTTCTCTGGGAAGCATTCAGCCATGCTGCAGTTACTGCGCAAAGACTATTCGATCACATATCCACCACTGTCTGTATTGCCAGGTACTCATTTATACAGCTGAGTGAACTGAGGCAACGTGAGGTGATCAAACTTGCCAAAGGTTCAAAGCGACCGCAGTGGGATTTGAAACTGGGTTCTCTCGATTGAGAATCCGGCCTTCTAACCGGTATGCCGTCGCGCCCCACTGAAGATAGAATATCATGAATATGCATACAAATAGTCAATATATTGAACTGGGGAATATAACATAAAATAACTGTTTTATAAAAAAAAATGTCATAATATATTGTAATTGTGAAGCTATAGAGTAAGTAATAATGTCATCTGTAGGTCAATCCAAGCTTACGGGGCCCACTTTGCCCTTACTTCCCCTATATTATGGCTACATTATTGAAAATTAATAGCTGACACACTTTCTCATGTGTCTAACTTGATATGGTTCAGTGGAGGTACACAAATGTATTGGGCCATCATATTTTTATTAATTGTTATGCATGTTTACACAGTGCATGTCGTATGTATGTCTTACAGCATGTAACATGCTATGCCAATCACTAGAAATTAATTTTGTAGCAAATGATAATTAGTTATGTACACTATGAATTATTTTCTACACCACACACCAGTTGGTCATGCAAATGGTCAAAACCTTGCTGAATCTTCACCGTTTTTCCTTTATAAGTTTTCATATTTTACTAAAACGTTGTTGTATACTATTTAGAAGTCATTCAAATTAAACAGTTTCAGTAAAATGATCATGAGAATGAGTGTTTTAATAATGTTTTTCATGCACCATCAACTTACTTTCTCTCGGGTGACTCATATATTCAAACACAACATCAGGTTGAAACGGGCAGCAGGCAATATTGCTAGCAATATGTGAACTATGTCAACATTTAGTACTACTTGTAAGAGAGAATGGAGCTAGCTGTAACACAGGTCAGTTTTAACAAGCATTAATCTTGGGGGAGATATTCCAACAGACAACCAAACTAAACTTCACCCAAGGCTATTTAATCCTCCATTGTGTGCGTTGTTGACATGGTCCCCCAAAAAATTGCATCTGAAAGTGCTGAATATCGCCAAAATTGGCTTCTGCCAGCATATAACAAATTAATCATAGGGGAGAGGGGGCGGGAGTGACACATTCCAGAAAATGTCTAGACTTAGCTCTCTAACCACCAACAACATAAACTCCCACTGATAGTGCTGCCACCAAGTGATTAACAGTGAATTAATGTTTAGTGCCCTATTTCCCTGGTGAATTAAACCTACTTAACAGTAGTTGTGTTAGAAACAAATCATGGGTAGAAATCTTGCTGTACTCAGGTTAGTGTTATATTATATTTATATATTTATTTACAGTTGACTATCTATCATCAGACACAAAATCAATAAGCTTGAGTAAAATAAAGTACAAGATTTAGTCAAGACCAGCTAAAAAGCTACTAGCCTAAAAGAGCTAAAGAGGATGTACGTACATACGTACGTATGTACATACGTACATATGTGCATTCCCATCCTTGGGGGATTCAAAAGAACCCTCTTTTTTAACTGTAAACATTTTCAGAAAGCATTCCAGAAGTCCCTGGCTGATTTTTGTATGCTTGAACCCCCTTTTCAAAACCCTGTGGATGGGCCTGATGTGTTCAATTATGGATCAGATGTAGAACTATTTATTTTCAAGACTATTTTTTGGCCACCCAGAACAGGCACACATGCACACACGCACTCACACAGCTTAACTTCAATACAAATATTATCAACATTATTATTAAATAAAAATACAGGACATATAAAAATTAATAGCATTATCTCTCTGTGAAAGTTTAATTTCTGCCACTGTAATTCACTGTGTCTCAGTCAAGTTGTCACTGGGGCTGTAGTTAACTGTGTCTCAGTGAAGTTGTCACTGGGGTGAGGGCTGTAGTTAACGGTGTCTCAGTGAAGTTGTCACTGGGGTGAGGGCTGTAGTTAACTGTGTCTCAGTGAAGTTGTCACTGGGGTGAGGGCTGTAGTTAACGGTGTCTCAGTGAAGTTTTCACTGGGGTTGGGGCTGTATTTAACTGTGTCTCAGTGAAGTTGTCACTGGGGTGAGGGCTGCGGTTAACTGTGTTTCAGTGAAGTTGTCACTGGGGTGAGGGTTGTAGTTAACTGTGTCTCAGTAAAGTTGTCACTGGGGTGAGGGTTGTAGTTAACTGTGTCTCAGTGAAGTTGTCACTGGGGTGAGGGCTGTAGTTAACTGTGTCTCAATGAAGTTGTCACTGGGGTGAGGGCTGTAGTTAACTGTGTTTCAGTGAAGTTGTCACTGGGGTGAGGGTTGTAGTTAACTGTGTCTCAGTGAAATTGTCACTGGGGTGAGGGCTGTAGTTAACTGTGTCTCAGTAAAGTTGTCACTGGGGTGAGGGTTGTAGTTAACTGTGTCTCAGTGAAGTTGTCATTGGGGTGAGGGCTGCGGTTAACTGTGTCTCAGTGAAGTTGTCACTGGGGTGAGGGCTGTAGTTAATTGTGTCTCAGTGAAGTTGTCACTGGGGTGGGGGCTGTAGTTAATTGTGTCTCAGTGAAGTTGTCACTGGGGTGAGGGCTGTAGTTAACTGTGTCTCAGTGAAGTTGTCACTGGGGTGAGGGCTGTAGTTAACTGTGTCTCAATGAAGTTGTCACTGGGGTGGGGGCTGTAGTTAACTGTGTCTCAATGAAGTTGTCACTGGGGTGAGGGCTGTAGTTAATTGTGTCTCAGTGAAGTTGTCACTGGGGTGAGGGCTGTAGTTAACTGTGTCTCAATGAAGTTGTCACTGGGGTGAGGGCTGTAGTTAATTGTGTCTCAGTGAAGTTGTCACTGGGGTGGGGGCTGTAGTTAATTGTGTCTCAGTGAAGTTTTCACAGGGGTGATGGCTGCAGTTAACTGTGTCTCAGTGAAGTTGTCACTGGGGTGAGGGTTGTCGTTAACTGTGTCTAAGTCAAGTTGTTGCTGGGGTGGGGGCTGTAGCTAACTGTGTTTCAGTGAAGTTATCGTTGGGGTGGGAGCTGTAGTTAACTGTGTCTCAGTGAAGTTGTTGCTGGGGTGGGAGCTGTAGTTAACCGTGTCTCAATGAAGTTGTTGCTGGGGTGGGGACTGTAGTTAACTATGTCTCAGTGAAATTGTCACTGGGGTGAGGGCTGCAATTAACTGTGTCTCAGTGAAGTTGTCACTGGGGTGGGGGCTGTAGTTAACAGTGTCTCAGTGAAGTTGTTGCTGGGGTGGGGACTGTAGTTAACTGTGTCTCAGTGAAGTTGTTGCTGGGGTGGGGACTGTAGTTAACTGTGTCTCAGTGAAGTTGTTGCTGGGGTGGGGGCTGTAGTTAACTGTGTCTCAGTGAAGTTGTTGCTGGGGTGGGGGCTGTAGCTAACCATGTCTCAGTCAAGTTGTTGGGTGGGGGTAATAGTTAACTGTGTCTCCGTCAAAGTGTTGCTGGGGTGGGGTCTGAAGTTAACCATGTATCAGTCAAGTTGTCACTTGGGAGGGGGTTGTAGTTAACTGCGCATCAGTCAAGTTGTTGCTGGGGTGGGGGCTACTATTAACAACAAATCTGATTTAATATCCACTTCATGACATGTATATAGTATATATTTTAGAAAAAAATATATGTGGCATATGCCATGGTGGAGGTGCATAGGTGCATGCAAGTGTGAGTGTGTGCATACATGGGTGGGTGTGCATGCGTGTGTGTGTTTTCAGTCATGTGGCCAGATTGTCATCATGATTCTTCAAAAGGTATCGGCTACAACATCACAATGCCTGCAGGCAAATCATGTGAAGCTTGCCAGTGAAGCTACAATCTATGTTGAAATCAGGCAACATATAATAGTCTGTATAGAGCAATGCAATTAAGTTAAACATACATTGATTAGAAAGTTAGATTACATTGATGTCTCAAAGTCAGGCCAACGTGTCTAAGTTTAGCTGTCAACCTGCTAGTGCTGTGCACAGCACTGAGCCACTGACTGCTTTCAATGAGACTCAGGCCATGCAACAAAAGTTCCTGCTTTCTGATCCATGTGTACAATTGTCACAATCAAATGCTGTGTTATGAAAGCCACAATTTGTCTAAGGTAATTTCTAGAGTCAGAAGTTGATCATCGAGACACTGACTAAAGTTAGTATTTAGTATATTGAAAGTGTGAACTTGAAGAACTCCACTAGAACTTAGAAGAAGAAGGTAAATATTATCAATATGTATTGCGGATATGCCCCAGGGTACTGGTGCATATCTGCACAGGTATGCGCTAACATAGGTCATGTATTTCAGTCCTTTGCTACAGAGCAGAATATGAACTGCCACAGTAAATTTACGGCTGCAGAACATTATATGTCTTGTATTTGTATATCCACGAGTATCATTTGGGAGTCAAATGTGTCTGTACAAATAATGTCAACATAACCAGCAGTAGTTTATATAACATTGAGTAAAAGTGGCGATATCCAGCAAAGTGGATGTGTGATATTGGTCTGTCTCAACTACGGCATACACAAAAAGCCATGCCATGAAGGAAACCAAAAGACACAGAATAAAAACAAACTTATAATTATACACTTCAAGATACATGAACCCACATTAACAATCAAGGCGTATGTCATAATTATATCACATTTATTATGTAACTGTTTTACTGTAATATCATTTCGGGATGTTTGTCTTAATAATATGTGTATATTTTAATTAA
>OY759264.1:15411641-15419141 GCA_963662155.1 Lamellibrachia columna | reverse complement strand
TTGCAGGAGTGCTCAAGCATAGCCGTGTAGTCATTGGTTCAAAGTTAAGTAAATTTTTATACATCCACTTTTTGATCATTGCATGGTTAATTTCACAAGGAATGACCAATATATGTGATTGTACAAAGCATATAATATTATTATACAGCATGAACTGTCATAAGGAAACAAATATGGTGGTTTTGCACATCGGGCTGATTCATCGCAGCTAGGGCCAATCACCTGAGGCCTGCCTCCTTTCCATGTTGTAGTTCAGTGTTGCATACATGGAGAAGGCCCTATCATGACTATGCTTTAGTAAAAAAATTACAGACATTTGATTCGCAATAGCTAGGTATGTTATGTGAAGTCCAACACAGGTTGTTGGGGTGGTGGGTGGTGGTTTGAACCAATACTAAACACTATATGCTATTATGGTCTTGCAAACTTATGTGACGAAACCTAATTGGGGCAAGGTAGCGGGTCTTCAAGTCTTCAAGTATATACTGGTAAAACAATTATAATTTACTATCCTGCAGTTTGTAATGTCATCTCCCAAAGTGGGGTGATCTAGAATGTTTGTATGTACAGTTTGTAATGTCATCTCCCAAAGTGGGGTGATCTAGAATGTTTGTATGTACAGTTTGTAATGTCATCTCCCAAAGTGGGGTGATCTAGAATGTTTGTATGTACAGTTTGTAATGTCATCTCCCAAAGTGGGGTGATCTAGAATGTTTGTATGTACAATCAAACTGTGCAGTTCGGGGTTTAAAATGGACTTCTACGATGACTTGATAACTTTGAAGGTGGCCTTCAGTTAGAACGTCGTGCTCTCAATTGAGAGAACCCGGGTTCAAATCCTCGCAGCTTTGGCAATACCAGTCCATTCATCCCATGTTGCCACATTTCACTCAGCTGTATAAATGAGTACCTTCGTGTAGTAATTGCAGTGTGGCTGAATGCTTCCCATATGAAGTAGGCCATATCACGAATATGCTTTAGCATGAAAAAATGTCATTTGATCCGCAATATATGTGTTATCTGAAGTCCAACACCTTGTATTGGCGGGGGGAGGGGTTTGAGCCAATACTAGACATTACGTTTTAAGAATTTGTGAACTTATGCAACCACCCATAATCTGTATGATACTGATCAAATACATTTATGAATTAAATGAAAGTGAAACTCTTCCTGTTACATTTCTATTTCTATCCAATCCACCCTACATCTGTCCAATCCATCCTACACCTGTCCAACCACCCTACATCTGACCAATCCAACCTACATCTAACCAATCCAACCTACATCTGTCCATTCCACCCTACATCTGTCCAACCACTCTACATCTGTCCAATCCACCCTACACCTGTCCAATCCACCCTACATCTGTCCAATCCACACTACACCTGTCCAATCCATCCTACATCTGTCCAATCCACCCTACATCTGTCCAACCACTCTACATCTGTCCAACCACCATACACCTGTCCAATCCAACCTACATCTCTCCAACCACCCTACATCTGTCCAACCACCCTACATCTGTCCAATCCACCCTACATCTGTCCAGTCCACCCTACACCTGTCCAATCCACCCTACATCTGTCCAACCACCCTACATATCTCCAGTCCACCCAATAACAATTCACTGCCATCATCACAGCCACACAACACCCACCAAATCAAACCTACTGCCATTGTATCCAACCAACAGCCGTCCAATCCACACCACACCTATATTCACCATTATTTTTAGGGCAATATTTTGGGTGCCACCATAATTAGGTATATGCTAAATATATGTTGGACCCCACCCAATATGAGTGCATAAACCAACTTCAGCATCCCCCAATATTCAACAGCTATAAAATATTTTTTTTAATGAGGACAGTCCCAAATTATTTCCATGGTAAAGTATCTGCAAAACTGGATCCACTAATACAGTCATCTGGCAATTCAGGAATACAATCAGTCACCCAATGCAAAAGGATCAAATGGGTTAGTTTGTACAACCACTCCATTGTGATTTGCCCACAATGAATGTACATGGGAATAACAAAACAGCATAGGCCTTATATATGTCATATTATTGCTTGTATGAACCAATGACACCTGCTATAGCAATACACAGGGGACACCTAACTACCTAAATTTCACATTTTCGCTTAGTTACAGTACCTATCTTATGGGACCATTTAGAGCTGCTGACTGTGTTACAATAATATAAAAAACTCAAATCGGGGTCACTTTCTTGGTGTTTTTTCATCTGAAATTAAACGTATCCAAATTGATTTGGCATCGTGTTGCATCGTTTGATATTTAGATCGCCCCAATACAAGTGACATCTGCTGAGATAGGTGGGGTGCACAATGCCCCAGAGGCAAGTTTTGCCCCACAGTACTCTACCTGTGTTAGACCTATGCCCATGTAACAGAGGAGGTTGACAGGCTCGTGTCATGTGCAGTAGATGTTTACATGTTTAGCTTCCCACTTGGTTTTATGGGCTCTTGTGTAATTGCTTCATGCTATGAATTTATGTTTTATATTAATACGTGGTTATGCATTGATTTAATGATAACTAAGGAAACAAACTGTCACAATCATCATAATTTTAAGGATCCATGTGATTAGTTTTAAGTTAAAACAAGCACACATGTTTTCGCTAGCAAAATACTCATTAATCGTTAAGAATATATATACCATGCTGAAGCACCAACATATTATTTATGGAATGTAGTCTCTAAGTTTAAAAAGAACCAGACGATTGATGTATTAACTTGTTTTTCGCAAACATGCACGTTTTTCGCACTATTGACATACATTGTCTTTTAAAATATCTATTTTAGGAATTTTGTTGCAAGTAACATTAGTCATAGGCAACACCACGACTCCACATTGGCTAATTAAGTGAATTTGCATGCAAGAGTAAATATTTTTCAACCATATTTTCAAAATAACATATTATTATATATGTACAGTGATATGTGAACGAATAGTCTTTGGCAAAAGGCTTTTACAAAAAATAATTTTACTTTGTATTATTAGAAAATATACAAAGACTAAACACAATGAAACAGTAACAGTATTTAAGACAAATCGTAACTTTCTAAAATGTCCCATAATGGTGCACTGTTTTAAAAACCATGTTTTTCTGATAAGTAGAAAGTCGTAATGGTGCATTGTTTTAAAAACCATGTTTTTTTGGTAAGTAAAAAGTAAAAATGTCAGTTTTGTTTTCCCACACATCAGTCCAACATATATATATTCATAAAAGTGCACATTTTGATAATGTTATCATTATGCCATAGTGCATAGGAGGATAATTTTGCTTAGTATTTAGAAAATATCCAGCACATTGTTTCATTACTACACTGCATAAAGCATCAACATATACTATTCCCCTGAAATAATTATGTGAATGGTATATGTCAATTACCATTTACTTAAGCATTTGAATCACACTCTTCTGAAAGTGTTTCAAATGACAAGCCCACAGCCCCAGGCGAGCTGACTAGCTTAACTTAATTACTCAAGATACTGTCATAGTAGCTCACATTTTGAACATAATGTTTTCATTAGAATGCTGCACACAAGCATGTAGGCCATATTATAAGAACATGAGCAACTAAGCCCAGAAGTTCAATGTTTTATCATGTCATGTATATAATGCTAATCTAGTTGAGTAATCAATTCAGACACATCATTGCTTATGATGGTTTGCGTTGATTCAAATAACTTATCAGAGTATGGGTCAATTACATTACCAGTAAAACAATTACACACCAACTACAGCATATCAATTCCAATTCCACCTAAAAATACCAATTATAATTATCAATTCCATATCGAAATAAGATAATAATTTGAGTCAACTGACAGGCTGACCTCATGACAATACTAACTTACTAAGTGATGTTCTGCCCTTAGAATAATATATTTACACTTCAATATTGACACCAATATAGTACTTCAATATAAAAAATACAAATTTGAACTTACAAGCTTTATGTTAGTAACAACAAAGAAGTGCAAGTACTGATGTCTCAGTTTATTTATTTTTTAACCATAAACCATTTAAAAATCAATTTAGACATATTCTATGTCATGGTAAATACAATTATTGTTATCATCCACTTGGACACTAAGTTGTTATAATTCTTCTAAGGATTATGCTTATTTTCAGGCTGTCTCGAAGATATGGTGAAATCACTTGCATCATCATGGACGTCAAGACTCATGGAAAATGCATCACATGGATTTATGGAACCACAACCAACGGAAAGTAGTTTTTTTATTAATGAAGCAATGATGAGTATTGAGTATTCATTAATTATGGACCAAAACGTCCAATGGTAATACTTAGACTGAGTGATCGACATAGCCCAGTTTATGTAGCACAGTAATGGACTAGATATTTTTACTGTACTGCACTAATAAGGCAGTGATTAGAATCCTGCATTTGTAAACAAAACATTATAATTGTATTACTCATTTGTTTACATACCTGTACCAGATTTGTTTACTTATAATAAAGATTCCCTCACGATGAATTACTTCTAATTATTTTTGATATGTACTTATTTATTTAATAACTTCGTGATTTGTGTATTTAGTTAATTTTCTAACAGGACTGCAATGGATAATACATAACTATTATCTGGTTTCACTGTGTTAGTTAAGCAGTGTAGTTACTTTCTCTGCAATGAACATTTTGAGTAATAATTAAGTCTTTACATAATATTATGCAAGCTTAATTCACTTAAAAGCTGTTTATTCTTTATAAACAATTGTGAATAACATTAATACAGATGGTGCTTAATATAATTAATTGTTTTATGTTGCTGAATATCTTTGTGATTGGTTGAATGTTCTTGCGTTTGCGAAAACATGCTGTAATGCTGCTACCAAAGAGCACTGCTATTGCCACAACAGGGTACGACCACAACACTGCCACTGGCCGGGGGGGAGTCAGTTTTCGAGAAGGAACTGCACGTTAATTGATTTTTTTAATTGACAAAAACAAAGAATACCAACAAAGTGTCAAACGTTTTAATATTATAACGCATGAATGATTTTACAACCTCAGACAAGTGATTAGTTTGAGTTTATGGAATGAAAGCGGACGCCGACGAACGCTGTAAACAGACTGGCTCGCAACTTCCGGCGAATTAGGCGGCGAATATGACCCGAATTTGGCGCATACGCGGAGCCTGCCAACCTCTTCTGGCCCATGTAATAAACTTCGCTGTTTCCAGAACCGTTTGTCTTATATAATTATAGTGAGTTTAAGATTTAAGAACTTTAAATGTACCTTTATCGCTGGCAAAGCTCCGTGCCGTTATTTCTGCCCGTGAGTATTATGGCATTCTGACTGATCCGTTCCGCAACACTTCCAAGTCTGTCAGTGGCGTCTGTTAATGAAAACGCAACCAAACTGGACCATTCACTACCGCACCACTGCATCATAACCAGGAAGTACTGAATTCTGGAGTAGCATTACGTCCGTCATCTACGATCGGTAGGTGGCGCTATCAGTACCATACAATGACGCTGCGATAATTAATTAACGTGTTGTTGAATACAGTAATTAGGTGGAATGTCAATAGTAGACTATATTTGTGGTATCCTTGCACAAGCGTATTCATCGTAGGCATTGTGAAATATAAAACGAACAGTTCTCCACCTATCCTCCAGATGTCAGTAACAAACATAATCGATAGTAAAATCTCCGTGGTGCTCGGCGGATTCCCGCGGAGATTTTTTTAGCCCAGTTTTGCGAAAATCAATTGTATTGGAATATTAGTAGCATGTTATTACATAGCAAACCGTTCAAATATAATATGGGTAAATATTACAATACTTGTGCCAATCAATGCAATAATAAGCAATATATATATATATATATATATATATATATATATATATATATATATATATATATATATATATATATATATATATATATATATATATATATATATAAGATCTTTGATAATAAGTGCCACAGAAGTTTTGTTTTATCTTCGTAAATAGTCGCTAGGTGTCGCTACGTTTTGCTGCATAACGTAGAGACACCTAGCGACCATTTTCGAAGATAAAACAAAAACATTGTTGCATGGCGTTTATTATAGGATGCGTTAGTGGGTCACGATACATCGCGATGTTCCGCGTTACCCGTTAGTTAAGCCGACTGGCGATCTCCCGAGCAACGCGTCTGATCGCCCACCTAGTTACCTTTTTGTTTACAACTAATTTATCGCTTTATTGTACCTTTATCAATTATACATACATATACATATATACATATCCTCTTCGGTCTTCAGGCAAAATCTGCCTACCGCTCTTGGCTTGCCTTAGTTTGGCTTTGTAGTCATATTTGACTACCTAGTTTCGCCAGTGTTTGTCAAGTCGATTTTTTAGCGTATTCACTGACGGTGCAGTGACGACGGTGTCCGGAAGTGAATTACATAGATTAACGACTCTCTGGCTAAAGAAATGCCTCCTTACTTCCCGTTTACTCTGGTCCTAGAACAGCTTTAGTGAATGACTACGTGTGCCTTCGTATAAGTCAGGATTAAACATATCGTGCGGAAAGGTAAAAATGCCATGCAAGTATTTATACACATCGATAACATCTCGTAAACGACGATAGGTCAGTGTTTTAACACAATTTAACCCCTTTAGTCTAGATTCATAATTGTATCATGGCGTTTTCGCTCCAGTTCTATATGAACTATACAAGTGGGAAGATTACATTACAAAGAAAGAGTCAGGCGGCAGTTGATGGCGGTCATATTTAAACATTTTTATACGATCCCGATTGCTTTCACATCGATGCAATTGTCCAGGCGTCAATGAGGGACACATCTTACAAAGTTCATAATTTAATAACAGGTTAAACTTTAAGTGAAACATCTTTATGCTTACATTAATATGCGTGCGTGCGTGCGTGCGTGCGTGCGTGCGTGCGTGCGTGCGTGCGTGCGTGCGTGCGTGCGTGCGTGCGTGCGTGCGTGCGTGCGTGCGTGCGTGCGTGCGTGCGTGCGTGCGTGCGTGACAGTTCGGCGATGCTGTCGCGGGTGCTGCACGACAGCGGAGACCCGTTCGTCACCGATAGATGTTCACGCACACATATGCGTCGTCGCAACCCTGCAACAGAGATACTAAGAGCCGTAGCATTCGGATTTTCTGCTGTATTACGACGGTGTGTTGCCCTCCGCATCTGTGGTGTTTATGTCGGTGTCGTCCAAAATTTGTCTTACAAAGGTGACGATTTATACACAACGTCAAACGGAGAATCAGAAGTTTGTCATGATGTATGTACGTGCTGATTCGCAGAAAACCAGATTGTCTATTCACAACCGTGTAGCGCGCCGTTTTCACGGTCCACGGGATATTCGGCGCCATCTAGAGGCAAACTAAAGTCTTCGCAATCTGGTTTGTTAAAACCAAGACGCAGACGTTCTGACACCAATGTAGACATTTAGCATCTGACAAACCGTTTGTTATATAAGATAACCT
>OY759264.1:15296641-15406641 GCA_963662155.1 Lamellibrachia columna | reverse complement strand
CACCACACTTTCATCATACATTGATATAGCGCACCGCGCTAAACATTTACCTTAACCGTTAGCGTTAAGTTATTAAGCGACATTTGACGAACAAGACTAAGCAAAGATTGAACAAGATTGCCACACAGACGGCAAGTGGCCTAGGAAGTCATTGACTTGTCGATGTTCCATTCGTTGTTTGTCTATGTGTAGCCTGCCGTTATCCGATGCGTGTCAGTTTAATTTATCAATTGAATGACGTGATCAGAACAATAATAATATATAACCGCATAATGTGTTCTGCAAAGCTCAACAACATCGTAATGTATTAAAGCGCTTCAAGAAACGGAAATATTTCAACCACTGTCCAGCCAACGTGTCTCTGCTGACAGATTTACATTCACACAACAGCGTAGATTGAGGAATGCTAAGATAATTAAATTACTAACGTATCTTCCTACTACAAACAACAACAACAACAACAGCAACAACAAGAGAAAAAAACGACGACGACGGCGAAAAAAAACAGCTGCAGCAGCAACAACAACAACAACAACAAAACGACGACGTCAACCACAACAACAACAACATCAGAAGTAATGAAGAGAAACATTTACTGTAACTATCTATATGAGAACCAGATGCGCCAATACCAATATCACGTAGTTGTAATAGAATCGGGTGGTCAAATCACACCAGACCGATAAACGAATTACCCAACAACTGTTTATTACCAGGAATACCTTATTATAGTATAATAAAAACAACCCGCTCACATTGATATGAACTCGGTTGGAACAAAATGAAATTACCAAAACCTGTTAAACAATTCAATAAAGAGGTTGAAAATGTGGGGAAAATAAATATATTTAATAACTAAAATTGTTTAGATATTTCAGTATCTAGCTCAAGCCAATCACTGCGCTTACAAATAAAAAAAAACATCATCATATAAAATAAAAATAAAAATCTCCATGACATCTGTTAATCCATCAACATTATTCTACACACTGCCACGAGCACATTGAAAGAGACGAGTCCTCGGGTGGCGTTTAAATAGTGTCAATGAAGGAACATCACGGAGGGAAAGTGATATACTGTTCCAAAGTGTGGGGCCGATTGTTCCAAATCCACGTCTACAGATGCACTTGGACACTAGCTGCAGGTGGTCGTAGTTCTAGTTATTGGATTCAGCAGTCTATAAAGGTAGGCAGGTGCCAAATAATATGTAGCCTTATAGACATAGGTCAGTGTTGTGCATATGATGCGTTGCCTGGCTGGCAGTGAATGCAAATACACCATGACAGCTGTGATATGTTCAGAGAAGAACAACCATGCGGGCCGCCCTATCTTCTGGAGGCGTGTTAGGTGATATTCGGCTAGGTCCAACAGGAGGGCATTGTACTAATCCAGATTTCGCACTGCGTGATGTAGGGCCTGATGGAGTTGATACATCTCAGATTGAAGTTACACATCTTTCAACCAGCACCAACATGTTCATTGGCATACGTCTATCCCTAATGATAATGTTGCTGCGCCGCAGGTGACATCAGTGTTTTCCACATCATCTGCTGTGACTAAAATGTCTGATTTTTTTAGAGGCTGTCTCTCTTATAGATGGTACAGTTGCAGACAGTTTACATAGGCGTGGTAATCGATGGTCTTTCTCTCCGCCGCCCTCTCTTCTCCGGCAACAGTTCGTTTCTTCTTTCTTCTGCCTTCCCTATGCCAACCGCACAGCCTGTCGTCAGTTATTGCAGTCGGCTGCAGCAGATTCCCATTAATCGATCTTGTTCTGAGCAGATTTGATATATCGTTTGCAAGCATCCCTGAACCGCAGAGCTGGACGGCCGACACGCCTTGCACCCGCGGCAAGCTCACCGTAGAGGACGTCCTTTGGAATATGTCCATCCTTCATGTGGCAGACTTGGCAAAACCAAAGCTGATATCGCTGACTTAGCAGGGCGAACATGCTTGGGATGTCTGCACGTTCACGGACATCCTTGTTTGGTGTATTTGTGTGTGTGTGTGTGTGTGTGTGTGTGTGTGTGTGTGTGTGTGTGTGTGTGTGTGTGTGTGTGTGTGTGTGTGTGTGTGTGTGTGTGTGTGTGTGTGTGTGTGTGTGTGTGTGTGTGTGTGTGTGTGTGTGTGTGTGTGTGTGTGTGTGTGTGTGTGTGTGTGTGTGTGTTCCTGCCAGGTGATGTGAAGTATGCGCATGAGGCATAGGAGATGGAAAATGTAGAGGCGTTTGTCCTGCTTCGCATACGTTGTCCACCCTTCGCAGCCATAGAGGAGGGTGCCTAGGACACAAGTCTGATATACCCGAATATTAGTGTGCTCAGTGAGCACGTTGTTCTCCCACACCATTGCATAGCCTTGATATCACATATGCTGCCATTCTACCTCTATGTTGAGGGATAGGTTGCTGGTGATGGTTGACCCTAGGTAGGTGAACTCTTGCACCTCCTGCAGAGTGTGGTCACCAATGCTGATGGTAGGAGCTTCGTACTTTGGTTTTTGCAGGCAGACGGGCCAGGTTGAAAAGCTTGCCATCAGTCATCGAATGCAAGCATACACCTTTTGAAGATGACCCGAAGACTTAAGAAAGCAGCAGGGAGAAGAATATCTCTTTGGGGGACATCCGATCTTTCGAGGAGTGTGAAGAGTCTTATTCTGCTGACCAGATATGCCTTTGTCAGTTCGACAAAGGCGCTGTATAGTGGTCTCCTCTGTTCCCTACACTTCTCTTGCAACAATAGCAGCGATAATAATATGTCGATGGTGGATTATCCTGCTCTGAAGCCGCATTGCTATTTTTGGTAGTACATTTCCTCATTATATTTAGCAGGGATATTCCTCTGTCGTTGTTGCAGTTACTACTATCTCCTTAATTCTTGTAAATGGTTACAATGTTGGAGTCACGCATGTCTTTGACATCGAACCCTTTCCCCAACACAGGCAGAGAAGCTTGTAAAAATGTTTAAGCAGAGCAGATGCATACCTCATATGATACGTCATCGCTACCCGGTGCTTTGCCACAAGATAGAGAGTCAATGGCCTGCACCGAGCTCAACATTTGGTTGGCCGTCAAGCTCCCCCATGACAGGCAGTCCCCGTGCACTATACAGGGCAGTATCTGTGATAAAAGTTTCTCTGGAGTAAAGCTCAACATAATGCGCGACTCATCTCTCCATTTGTTTGTGGTGGTCGGTGAGAATGCCGCATGCTAAAGTGGGCATCAAAGGAAGCTCCTAAGTTCCTGATAGATACAAAAGGCCTAATGGCAACACCACCAACCACAAGAATGTCTGTATATAGTCATAATACTTCGATAGTGGTGCTTACTATATAATAGTATTATGTGTAATACGTGCTGATATATTAAACATGGAAAACAAGCACACAATAGGTCAATGACCTGTTCTGCGATATTACAGACGGGTGTTGTTGTTTTCGGGCGGAGTGGCTGTCGATGGATTTGACAACTCGCGTGTGTTCTTGCTCTGATTGGCATTGCGCCAATCTCGCCAGAGTCCTCGAACTGTCGGCGTCAGCGTGAATGACGCACAAATAAAGACTCCTTGGCAAGTGTTGCACAGAATGAACGGGTACCACAAAAAATGTAGAATGTCGACCATTGCCAAGTAACCGAACAGCCACGTGAATCCCATCAGTGACGTCAACCGTATGTAAATGGTGAACGTCCTGCGTTGTTGCTTTGGTGGTCGTGCTCTGTTGGCCGTTGACATAGTGCGTCTGAGAGCAACGACCGCGCGAACAAATAGCACTGCATTGGCTGTGATCACTACGGCTAGAGGAGTCCCAAAATAATACGTAATGGCGTGGTGGCCCGCGATCCAACATACTGTTTTGCTGCCGTAGCTGAACGATAGTTTCGTGCAGAAGGCGAGCACCAGACAACCAGCTACAAAGACACCCGGTAGGCCCCAGGCGTAGACGGCAAAGACACGAAGACGGGTTACATCGTGATCCCCGTTAGATGGCTTCATATCAGCAAAAGTGCGCGATATGTCGAAGGCAAGTACGTTCATCCAGAGGAAGGCAACTAGCCAAGTGTAGTGCTGGAATACGGCGACAGCGGTGCATGCACCACCATAAGACAAAAACGTTTCGCTCACTTGGAAAGATAGCTGGGCAAAGAACAACGCCACGCACAGATTCATGAC
The DNA here is from genome assembly GCA_963662155.1 of Lamellibrachia columna. Taxonomy (NCBI): domain Eukaryota; kingdom Metazoa; phylum Annelida; class Polychaeta; order Sabellida; family Siboglinidae; genus Lamellibrachia; species Lamellibrachia columna. The sequence continues at coordinate 15,402,475 of OY759264.1, read as the reverse complement.
ACATTTCCCAGCTTTTGTGCGAATCGTTTCGAACATACAGTAAGTGGTCATCGTGAATGCTAGAGACACCATTGACAAAATGTTTCCGATCAGCGTAAGTACACTCTGAACAGAAATGCTAGTTTTATTGATACCAATAATTCCAGTCAGATTAGTAAGCAGGGTAGCACACAGTACGATCGCATTCGAATCCAATCGAAGAACATTTCTCTCGCTGATTTTCACTTCTTGCGATGTCCCACTATACAACACATGTAATTCGCCCACATCGATGTATTCATCCGCCCGAAACGTGACCGTATCACAACTGAAGATGTCTGGTTCACAAATCAGGGCTGTCGGACTCTCGATCCATCCGTCGTTGGTTAAATGTTTCAGCCGCCAAGATACAATAACAGGCGTTTCAGCAACAGCGTACAGCTGTGCCGTACTCATCACATGAAACGTAGACAAAAAGGTGTTTGGAAAAGTGTCGTCATTCAAGAAGACTAAATCGTGCCGAATCTTTGGTGATCCTTGTAAACAAGTCCCCGATGTATCATTAGCGTCGTGGTTGAACACAAATATGTTAATTTGCATTAAATGATAGAAGGACAATGCATAGCCAATGTTGACAGTTGCAGCAAACAACTGTACTTTGGATACGACATCAGCGAAATTTCTTGATAATGTTTCTTGAAACCAACATGTTGCTGTGCTGTTGGAAATAAGAGCATCCCAATTGTTCAACATTTTAAAGATGTTGCATGTTTTTGTTCTTGTTGAATTTACAACGATATCAACGCCAATGTCTCTGATAACATGTTCTTGATCAACTTGTCTGAATTCTTTATTTTTTGTCATTATGACGAGATATATTCTAGCGTCACGTTTCCCTGACAACATTTGTGGCACAGTCACATTCAGTCTCGCGCAGCTTTTGTCTCGTAGACCCACGTGACCCGGAGGACACGATAGTGTAACGCACGTTCTGGTCTTATGATCGTACAGGCTGCCACCGGCGCACAGGAATGTGCGAGTCACCTGCTTGGATATGATAATCCGTGCAAAGGTTTCAAATGGTTCCGTCTTAAATACCCTAGAACATTGCGTGAAGTTATATGGGTCTGAGTGGCCGTTGCACATGGCGCAGTGCGGATTGTAGTACTCTGTGCGTGACGGCACGTGGCGAATATACGCCCGGTATTTCTGACAAGTTGATCGTAAGTAATTAAAGTCAAACTGTGGATCAGCTACGTCGGCGTTACACACGATTTCTGGACGAGTTTTTTTCGAGCAGGTGTATCGGTAATCTAGTTCGAGAAAGTTCTCCACATTTGAGAAATTGAACTTGATGTTGCAGTTGTTGGCTAGGTCGAATTTAGTGTGTTGGTCGTAGTGTTGCCCATGATCGGACGCGTTACTAGTTTTGTTCACGCAGTTAAAATCCACAACTGCTGTCATGATTTCAGTGAAATTCTCGTTAGGATTATTGCAAATTGCACAATACTTGTTGCGGTAGATAATATCTCGGAACACAACCGGAATTTCTGTGCTATGATAATTGTTCATAGCGAACGACCGTTCGCATAGGTCAACTATAAAATAATCATCAGAGGTTGTAATTCGCTTATTCACGCAAGACGACACAACCATTAACGTATTTGAATAAATTGTTTCGTGTGGAATGTCAACGCATTTGGAAGTTGGTGACATTCGAATTTGTAAAAAGGCACCGTAATTGTTGCGCGTTACCTTTGGACCAGACAAACACTTTTCTTCGTAATCGAGACAGCAGTCTCCAACTTGAACGCAGGCCGTGTCACAGTAGCACATACTTCCCAACATCATCTGGTGTTGGCCACATTTGTCTTCGCATGACGTTTTGCATATTTGGTCGTAGAACATGGCTTCAAGTGCCTTTAAAATTCCCTGTTTGTGTGTGACATTTACAGATGACGTTGTCCAGTTATCAACGGTGTCGTTGCTTTTCTTTGTCGTGTTGTAGTCATCGGACGACTCCTGTGTGGTGATGTCTGGAGTGCTTGTTGGGTAACGTACATTTGTTCTCTCATCTTTGTCAATGTTGAATGACTGAAGCGTTACGTTGTAGAGAGAATCTCTCACCAATGCTGCGTTGTCCGTTATTGTACTCGCACCCTTGTCAACACTAACTAAATGGGGCGTTGTGTTGTGGACATATTCTGTCAATGGTGCTCCGTTGTTAGTGCTTAATGTCGCATCCTTGCCAGCACTGACTGAAGGAGGCGTTGTGTTGTGGAAAGACTCTGTCACTGATGCTCTGGTGTATCTTACTGTACTCGCATCCTTGCGAGTATTGACTGACTGAGGCGTTGTGTCGTGGACATTCTCTGACACTGATGCCTTGGTGTCTGTGTCTGGAAACAGTAGAGGAGACGGGGGCTAGTTGTTACAATTTTAAGTTAAATACATTTTTTTTTAAAGTATGTTCTATACATTATTTGTGTCAACGTATACATTAAATGTATTATTCGTGTTAATAACATGTACCATACCAATGGTATTCCAATTTATAGTTAGATAGATACGTGACGGTTCCCACGCACGGTCGACTGTAACAACTAGCCCCGTAAAAAGGGCACGTTGTTACAACAAAGAACAAGTGGATCATAAAGCATTTGTCACTCAATTGGATTATACACATTTATGTACCTTATACACAATGTGCATAACACTGTAGGTATTCACAGCTTCATACATTAAGTTTTACATTTGTAGTTACCAAAAGGGACACATTCTCCATATACATACATACATAAAAAAAAATGTTTAATGGAATATAAATTATTGAATGGAGTATGAAATACTGAATGGCAATGTATATGTAATGCGATTCTACTTGACTGAAGGCTACACACACGGGCGCACTCATGTATACACGCTCGAACATCTCATTTCAATGAATCGTGCAATATTTATTAATTGTTCAAGTAGGGCTTTGTTATTAAGATTTAGGAAAATTTTACAAGATCGCCATCCAAGGCAAAACACCCAGATGGCACGTGGACAAGGAAGCCGTTGTCTTAGTGAAAGTCCAGCACAGATATTTGTAAATAGTTGTCGGATTTGTTTAAATATATTCATGCTTTTAGCATTTACAGTGCTGGTTATAAAACAATACCCACGGCTTCACAAGTGAGACAAAGCGCTCACATGTCGTGACTAAATTAGTTGACTTCTTTCAGTCATTGTCAGCACACAGCTCGCTAGCTGATCCATCGGTGTGAGCCGCCTGGGCGTCGTTACAGTTGTAACAACTTGCCCCAAACACAATGTTTGCAGTTGAACGCACGTGGACGATAACATATCGTTCAGTTTAATTTATAATTTGCATAAATCACTATTCTATATAATGTATATGTTTCAAGCGCCATTCACGAAACGAAAAAAAGTGGCTGCGTGAGAAGATATTATGTGGACATGCACAAACAAGTTTTAGGTGCCTAAAATGACGTCTTTGTCCACACCTAATTAACAACGTTAACTGCGTCTTCCTATTTCCCGATTGTTGGACAGTGTGTCCCCTGGCGGACTTCCAGCCAACTACTGTCGATGGCGACTCCATATGTGTGTCATGTCTTAACCTTTGCTCTAACCGCAAATTATTTCAAATCCCTTGCTCTAGGTCAACATTTAAATTAACCATAATATTTCTCCTATGCTGCTACAAACATCCGATCGCTTAGAGGTAGGACGGCATCATTTATAGACTTATTATTTTCGAAAAGGTATACATTCTTGCCATCACTGAAACTTGGCAAATCCACATGACATTTCTGCTTGCATAGCTGACATTTCTCCGCCTGGCCATGCTTTTCATCATCGACCACGTTCAGGTGGAAAAAGAAGTGGTGTTGGCTTTTTCTTATCGGACCATTTTATAGTAATTTCACGTTTATTCCATGATTACTACATTTTTGAATATGTGTTGACATAGCCAGCCAACTTCTTTGAAGAATTTAAGGATTTGTTGGGAAAATGTGCAACTCTACATTCTGAGTTTTACACTTTTCTGTGATTTTACTCTTCGGTTGGATAAACCTACAACAGCAACCATTACCTTTGATGATATATTAACCTAATTTTGCTTAAAACAACATGTGACTATCTCTAGAAACAGTTATGGCCACTGACTTGATCTCGTGATAATTCGCTCAACATGTGACATTATTCAGGTGTTAATAGTTTCTAAAGGCTCATCATCGGACCACCACACTGTCATTCTTGATGTTATTTTTTCCAGAACACTAGTACAATCAAAACACAATGTGTCTTACTGACCTATACATAAAATTTGCCTTCAAGGCTGATATTCTTAAATCCGACCTTACCGTACATCGAAAGGAACACCTATCAGACTTGTGTATACAATACTATCGTGTACTCCAGATTTTACTTAATAAACACGCCCCGATAACCAACAAATTTGTGTCACAAAAACCACCAACTCCGTGGTGAACATTTTACAAGCAAAAGTCGCCGTCGTTAACTTGAACGAGTATGGCGCAAATCACGCTCCCATAATCGTACATTATATATGTGTATATATATATATATATATATATATATATATATATATATATATATATATATATATATAAATATATATATATATATATATATATATATATATATATATATATATATATATATATATATATATATATATATATATGTGTGTATTATATATATATATATATAAATATATATATATATATATATATATATATATATATATATATATATATATATATAAATATATATATATATATATATATATATAAATATATATATATATATATATATATATATATATATATATATATATATATATATATATATATATTATATGTATATATATATATATATATATATATATATATATATATATATATATATATATATATAGTTGACTTTCCTAAAATAATTTCTTTCCCATATAGTGTTATAGTATGGGGTTGAAAGTGTACCAATGTGATAAGTAGAAGGTAACTTACTGCCTGGTTTTTATTATATAGGATGACGAAATAGACCATTCACATTTTTGTGTCACTTCTGTCACACCTATAAATCTATGTGTCCTGCAAAAGTGTCCACAATGATAATTCTTTCTTTTATTTTTACAGGTGTATTGTGATGGTGGTGATAAGATAAAAATATAAATGTTAGGTTTTCCATCAAAACTATCGAATGATAGTGCTGACAGTGCAAAATTGTGTCCCTTTTTGAAAATCCAGTTGGAAAAAGTTCCACCCAACATAATTTTTTTTGGACAGAGAAATAAATTAACTGTCTGGTTATGTCCTACACCTCACAGATCACTCAGCATACCTCTCATGGGGCACTGATTTTCATAGATTCCATTATACAGGAGAAAAACTCCTGTGTGACAGATTCAACATTAATTGTGACAGACGCGACATAATGACAAGTATAACCAAATTAATCTTTATTTTCAAACTGTCTCTATACTTTGTTGGGCTGTTGGTTTACATGATTCAAATCACTTTTCTGAAAATATTATGAAGAAGATTACCTTGATTAACATAGTAATACCTGGAAATATGACTACATGTAAATTTGGTATTACCAATCTTCTCATGATGGCACTCAAAGCAGCTGTCTTCCTTTCAACGTTTGTGTGCTTGGGACAGGCGCACTGAATATGATCACTGAACCTTGGACTCCTCACATTTGGCGGACGGAATTTCTTTAATATTGTGAACTTGTAAGGGAAGCCTGGATTTTCATCTCGCAAGATTTTGTATGCATCTTCGACTGTCATGCTCAGAAGATACATTGCCTTGTGTTGTTTGAAAGCAGCTGATACTGTTTTCCCTGGTATAGCTCTGCTTATGTCTTCTCTGAAGAAGAAATCCTGAATTCGATTCATCCATAATGGGGAAACCCTGCCTTTTCTACATTTGGCAGTCCCAGCGAGCATGCTAATTTCCCTGTACACTTTGCCTTTAGAAACAGCCAGTGCCTTAGCCATTTTTTTTATAGATTTTCTTGCATTTTCTTTTGATCCTGAGGGCATGATTTGATTCTATTTTTTTCTGCTAACATCCCTGTCCATGACCATCCCTTTAAATTCTGGCATTAAACTGCGTTTGGTTTGTGCATGTTCTAACCATAATCCCACATTTCTTGTATGCTTTTCTGGTGGTAGGTGTAGCAGAGAGGATAATAGACTGAAGTGCTTCTGCTCTGTGTGCTCTGTGTTGTGGCATCCTTTCAAGTAGTTTTCTACAGTAGTGATAGCTGAGCTGCCTATTCGTGGTATTCAGTGCTTGGGGACCTTCCTTTTCTTCAGCTGCGTCTTCTGATATTATCCCATCATCTTCATCACCAACAGTGTCTTCTTCTGCCATGCTTTGCTTTACCATCCCTTTGTTCCTATCACGATCTTTTTCTGTTAATCTACGATTTTTTGCCACGTCAATTGTTTTCTACATTACTGTATAGGCCTTCTTCTGCTTCTCATATTCTCTTCTTTCAGCAGGTGTCATCAGTTTCACTTGTTTCTTTACTCTTCTCGATCTGACTGTCCTTCCCACCCAATCAGCTTTAATCTTTCTATACTTTTGCTGTCTCAGTCTCTCAACTCCTTGATGTTTCTTCTTTCCCTCTCTGTCATAGTTAGCCCCTTAGCATTCCGGTTCTTTCGCTGTTGTTGCATCCTTCTGTCGAATTTCCTCAAGTGTTTCTGAATTCTCTTTTAACTTCTCTCTCCGTTTCCTTTGCACTCATTTGCCTTCAGCTTTTTCACTTCTGCTGGATCAGGATGATCCATTTTGCTGTAAAAATAAAGTAATTTCAGAACAATGTCCAACATGGACAGTGTAACAAAAATTTGTGTCGGGTATTCAAATATATTTGCTACTTTGCATCATAATGATCGTTTTACAACAATGATATTCACTTCCTAATATCATCAGCTCAATCATAATATGATATCCTAATTTTTTATTTGAAAAACTTCTTATCACTAGCCATTTCGTGAAGTTTTAGGCAAGCCAAAAAATGTAATAACACATCAGGTTTTATCTTTGAAAACAAAAACATTGCATTGTTCGATAACAAAGTTACATTATCTAAATGGAACTGATGGCACTTCTCCTTTGAGCCAATTAAATAATAGAGGATGGTATCATGACACTTCAAAAGCAGTCCAAAAAGTGTTCATTTAGTACTTCTAATACCAAAAACAGATGCATATAATTATGTTATACACATGGTGTGGGCAGCAAAATTAGATGTACTCATTTAGCTGGTTGAGGGAGCTAATATTGTGTTTGTGAGGGAGCTAATATTATGCTTCTCCACACAAAAATGCCAGGCAAATTAGATTTCTTTCATTTGTATGAATTTACTTTATAATCAGATGCAATACCTGTGACCTTTTGAACCATTTACACCGTTAGATCAGATGATTTCAGTATAGACACCTGAAAGGCTTGAGTCAACATGTGCAAAGAAAATGGTGAACAGCTAAGCTTAGAACTGCTTCCACAACTGATTTAGCCTATCTCAAATCCGGTTCATTGGTGTCCAAATATATATAATGTGTGAATCGTTTATGTAACATCCGTAGTCGATTTAATAAAAAAATGCCTATTTGTGTTCGAATCATCAACATTTTTATTTAAGTTGTTAGATCTGGTAAGGATCAAAATAGTGGATATCCAAAAGTTAAAAAAATTCAATTGAGGAAGCACCTCTAAGATATCTAAATATTTGGGGTTTGTCTTTTGTTTTCCATGGGTAATTAGCATAATATGTGGTGCCATCTGCACAATAAAGTAACGTTAACAAAACAGCTGTACACTACAGCTATGAGTAGTTCGCCAGCCAATTGTTGGCAAAATGATGATGTTTGGGACAATACAATAGTGGAAATTTTCAAAAGTAGGCATCTGTTTGTATCTAGTTAATAACATGTAATATCACATGGCTCATGTAGTTTTACTTTGTATTAGTGTAATTTCAACCAAGAAAAAGATGGTTTATAACAGTTTAGTTTACTCACAGGTGACATCATCGTGCTCATAAAGCATCTCATCTGCAACAATTCAATCTTACCATTTGAAAGTGTACTGGCCTAGTAACTGTTATTCTAAATTATAATTTTTCATACCAAAACATCTGGTCATATGCCATTTATCATATAACTGCAACTAAAATTAATTTACTATAGCAAATTGGTCATTCTGGTACTTATGTCGCTTATGTCGAGTCTGTCACATTTCGAGGAACGGAATTGATAAATCCTTTGTTACTTCATAACACCAACTCACTGATTACTGATTTTTATCTGTGAATTGCAAATGGTTCAAGCAGTGTACAGCATATTTCTTCATATTTTTCTCCCTCTTACTTTTCTGGGAAAATAGGGTGTGACAGACGCGACATAAGGGGACGGAATTTTTTTCCCAGTTTTCCACACAAAAAATCTGTATGACTTACAATGTTTGTTCAATTTCTTTTTTTGGAAATCAATTGAGGATGGGTTGTAAGCCAGAAAAAAAATGCGTTAATATTAATTTAGCCGCTTACCTTTTTCTTAGACAGATTGTGATACAGCTACCGCCCAAAACTGCTGTCTCTTGAAAAACAACGCCAGGTTCCCACCTCAACAACTCAGCAAAGGGTGGGAGTACACAGTTATTTTTTTTAAATATACCTTGGGGTATATATTCAACACAAAAAAAATAAAAGGAAGCATCCATACCTTCGTGTAATTTTTACACATAAAATGCCATCGTCGAAAGTTTTAACATTTTTATGCAAAAATACCTCCATTTTTAGGCCCTCATATAGCCGTAGAAGAGGCAAATCTTGATGAAACTTGCCAACATTGTCTTTGCTGAAAGATAAGACCATTTTTTATCCCTAAAAATGTTTTAAGTGGGATATTAATCTAAACAACCAAACAGCAAAGCCCAAAGTTTAGAAGATCAAAGTTCCATTTTTCGTGACTTCGCTCATATATATATATATATATATATTTATATATATATATATATTTATATATATATATATATTTATATATATATATATATTTCGTGATATATATATATATATATATATATATATATATATATATATATATATATATATATATATATATATATATAAATATATATATATATATATATATATATATATATATATATATATATATATATATATATATATATATATATATATATATATATAAATATATATATATATATATATATATATATATATATATATACCCAATGTTGTCACTATGCTAATTGCTAATGTCACAATTAGCATAGTGATATTAAAATAATGTAATGTCTGCCAATTTTTTTTTTGTTTTTGATGTGAAAGGTTAGCAATTTGTAGAACTTACGCCCTATCTCTGGAAATCCGAACTGCGGCATAGACGAATGGCATGCAGGCAGTAGTGAATCGTGTACGCACCAAATTTACGCACCTCTTTTGATGAAGCATGGATGACGTTTCGCCCCACATTAGGCGTTATTCCCCCTTCTTATCTATGCTAGTTTGCTTGTAAACACAGACACTGATAGTAAATAGAATATATGTTCATTTTGACAATATTACGTCTAAGTAGTGATATCAGAAACATGCAATTTGTTTTATCTCGGGACTAATATGTCCAATTACGCGGTGTGCCCACTTTATTTAATTCGGCTTCGCTTAATTTTCATTAAATAAAAAACATGTATTTCAAGTTTGAATTCTAAGCGATATGCCCGCAATAAGCTTAGTGTAGTTATTACCTTATCAAGCTGGATCATAAGTAAGCACAATTCTCCATATAAACTGAAGCACAAAATAATACTGATTGTGCATGGTACAATAGTGATGTAAGTAAGTAAGTATGGACATGAGGATGAATCAGACGGCCAGATCATCATAGATATGGGACAATCCCCTCCATTATTCATATGTATGATGTCCTGCTTAGTAGCATCCTCTAGACAGCACTAGTGACACCCTCAACATTAGTCGCCTCTTCCTACCAACTCTCATAACACCCTTCTACCAACCCTAGTAACACACTTCTTCCAGCCCTAGTAATAAAAACCCTACCAGACATAGCAACACCCTCCTACAATACCTAGCAACACCATCCTTTCAGCACTAGTCGCACCCTCCTACCTGCCCTAACATCACCCTCATACCAGCAACAATAACACCTTCCTACTAGCCCTAGTGACACCCTTCTACCACCCATAGCAACACCCTACTTACTACCAGCCCTAGTAACACCCTACTACCACCCCTAGTAGCATCCTACTAAAAGCCCTAGTAACACGGTACTACCACCCCCAGTAACACCCTGCTACCATCCCTAGTAACGCTCTATTAAAATACCTAGTAACACCGTGCTACCAGCCGTAGTAACACGCTACTACCATGTCTAATAATACCCTACTGCCAACCCTAGTGACACCCTACAACCAGCCCTAGTAAAACCCTACTACCAGCCCTAGTAACGCCCTACTTATATCCCTAGTAATACAATACCACCTGCCCTAGTAACACCCTATTACCTGCCATAGTAACACGCTACTACCAGCTATAGTAACACCTTACTACTAGACCTAGTAACACCCTACTACCAGTCCTAGTAAAACCCTACTACCATCCCTAGTAACACCCTACTACCAGCCTTAGTAACACCCTACTACCAGCCCTAGCAACACCCTACTACCAGCCCTAGTAACACCCTACTACTACCAGCCCTAGTAACACGCTACTACTAGCCCTAGTGACACCCTACTACCAACCCTAGTAACACCCTACTACCTTCCATAGTAACACGCTACTACCTTCCATAGTAACACCCTACTACTAGACCTAGTGACACCCTACTACCAACCCTAGCAACACCCTACTACCAGCCCTAGTAACACCCTACTACTACCAGCCCTAGTAACACGCTACTACTAGCCCTAGTGACACCCTACTACCAGCCCTAGTAACACCCTACTACCTTCCATAGTAACACGCTACTACCAGCTATAGTAACACCCTACTACTAGACCTAGTAACACCCTACTACCAGTCCTAATAAAACCCTACTACCATCCCTAGTAACACCCTACTACCAGCCTTAGTAACACCCTACTACCAACCCTAGTAACACCCTACTACCTGCCCTAGTAACACCATACTACCAACCCTAGCAAAATGCTACTACTAGCCCTAGTAACACCATACTACCAACCGTAGTAGCACCCTACTACCAGCCCTAGTAACACCCTACTACCAGCCCTAGTAACACCCTACTACCTGCCCTAGTAACACTTTACTACCTGCCCTAGTAACACCCTACTACCTGCTCTAGTAAAACGCTACTACCAGCCCTAGTAACACCCTACTACCAGCCCTAGTAACACCTTGCTACCTGCTCTAGTAACACCTTACTACCTGCCCTAGTAACACCCTACTACCAGCCCTAGTAACACCTTCCTACTAGCCTTAGTAACACCCTACTACTAGCCCTAGGAACACCCTACTACGAGCCCTAGTAACACCCTACTACTAGCCCTAGTAACACCCTACTACCAGCCCTAGTAACAACCTACTACTAGCCCTAGTAACACCCTACTAATAGCCCTAGTAACACCCTACTACTAGCTCTAGTAACACCCTACTACCTGCCCTTGTAACACTCTAATACCAGCCTTGATAATAAATCACCTGGAGTGGGTGGAATTCCTCCAAAACTAATAATGAATACAGTAGAACAAGAATACCACTGACAATAGGGTTCAACTTTTCCAAGATAGTAGAACTAGATGACATGAGGTAACATTTGAAAAGGATCAGTGCAGATTGGATATCAGGAAGTAATCATTCTCACGAAGGACAATAAATGATTGAAACAAATTATCTACAGACTGTGTATCTGGTAGCAGCGTGAATATGTTGACAAACAAGGTTGACACATATCTCCTTCGAAGGCAATATTTGCCCATCTTGTTAAATCTTGTTAGATCATAAAGCTTTAGCGAGTAACAGCGACACGCCTCCTTTGTGATGCTTTTTTTCAAAAACAACACATTGTACTTGTACTATGGGCAGCGTACACGGCGGTGTGTCAACCAGGGCCTTGTGTAGCGTACACGGCGGTGTATCAACCAGTGTCTTGGGTAGCGTACACTGCGGTGTGTGGGCACTAACAATTTTCATCACCATTAATATGTTTCATTTCCATTAATTTCTTTCTAGATAATGAGAGTGTTGTCGGTCTAATAATTATTCAATTGTTGGCAACATGTTTTGGAGATGTGATGTCCAATACAGTTAATTGCTTCAATAGTCACTTGTTATATATGGATGGGAATCCGCTGCAGACACGGTTCATTCCAGATTTATATTCCGAAAAGTATTCTCCACCCCGGGAACTCGTCGCCTCCAGGCTCTTTGTCTAACTCAGTCCCGTCCAACTCTTCTTCTGCCTTCGTCTTTTACGTCCACCATTCACTGTACATTGCAGAATTGCTTGTATAACATGACCAAACCATTGCAATTTGCATATTACCACCATAGTGATGCCTTCTTATTTTCTGCCAATTGATTGTTCGATGAAATTACGGATTCATTGGTTGGTGGTGTGGTTTATACATTTAATGTACAATATGTACGTTCTTATATATCGCGGTATTCAGTCTGTAGAACCGCTAAAAAACTTGACCTTTACTTTGCACACGTGCTAATTTTTAGACACTTCTCTGAGAAGCATTCAACCACTCTGCAATTACTGTGCGAACACACCCGTTCACATACCCACCACTGCCAGTTATTCATTTATACAGCTTAGTGAGACAAGTGAACGAAATGGCAAAAATTTCGAAACGGCAGCAGGTTGACAGTCATGTGTTGAGACCACTGCTTCACTGCGCTCCATATAATGCAACAATACCAACACATTTCTAAGGCCTGGATTTTCCTTTCAAGTTCAATAGTGAGGGTCCTTGTTTTGCAATCAGAGAGGAATGTTGTCATTAATATAGGCCCAAGAAACCGCACATGTGATGTTAGTGAACTATGTATGTCTTTCCCGACTAGTTTTAGTCTAGCTAGTGGTGCGACGGTTTGAGCCGTTCCTGAAATAATATTAATAATTGAGTCACAAGTTCAGTAAGTGTTTGGTCATGACCTGCAAGTCCGTCAATGTCATCAGCAAAATGTGTGATGAACCTTCTCCCTATACACACTGTACTTACATAATCTGCAAGGGATTCTCTCATCCTCTCAGCATCCGTTCTTGAACTATGACATATATAATACAAATGGATATCTCGTTATATTGAAATGACCATCACTCAAACGACCAATACGACTTCACAGTACTACTGGAAGAAGTAGAAACGGATGTCAAATCACTAAACAACAATAACAACAACATTTCAGCAAAACCATCCTCGCCGCCAAGGTGCTTCCGACTACATCAGTAGCCCTGGCAGGCAACCTGCTGAAACGTGGAAATTTCTGTTGCTGTTTTAACCAAAAGCGGCCGTCCCTGGAATTTTAGAGGCTCGCATATGGGAACTTAACTTTAATTGGTCGTGGCTCAGTCGTCGCTAGTCGGACGGGTAATGATCAGTATTTCATGGGAACGCTCTTTGAAGTTTGAAGTGGAACGAAATACAAATGAGTCGGCGTGCATCCGCATACACATCCACGTTTCAACATGTCAATCTGCCAGGGGTAGCGTAATACTACTACCACCCCTGGCTACCGAAGATGAGTAGAACTGATACAACTAGGAGGAGAAGCAATGTTTGATGTTCCTACTATTATCTGGAACAAGATCTGGCAGACAGGATAGAGACCTACCTCGTGGACGCAAACTAATTTAATGTGTTCGTCAATGTGTCTACGTCTTCGGCCAGAAGGAGTAGTGAAACAAACTGCCCAGCAATTGTTGCTTTAAAAGCTTCAGCAATTCAATATTATTCAGCATGTCAATGTAAAACTTAATTTTCGGGTTTTGTTTGCCTTTTTCTTGCAGTCGAAAGTTTATCATGATTTATTCAGTAATGTCTTCTATTTAGCTGTAGATTTCCTCAATCTTTTTGGCGTCGTCATCTGAAGTTGGTACATATAATTATTCTACGTTGATGTCGAAAGGAGATGCTTTCAGGCGGATTGATGTAGCCTGCTGGGCACTGGGCGTACCCACATAACCGAGTTCCTGACTTTCTTGTTGCCCATGACTCCTACTACTTGTTCGTATTTAATTTCTTCCCCTCTGTAGAAACGTACTTGTCCTTCTTCCTTTGTTGGAACTCCAACGTATTTCCTTCACATTTCATTGATATGCCAGTTGAAACGTTCGATCATGTATGTCGGTTCTTTCAGTTTTCTGGGCGATGCAAGCGTTCTTACGTTCCTTGTGGAGATGGGGATGTTTTCTCTTCCATGGATGATGTGAGTTCGGTGAGTTCCATCTTTCTTGGAACCCCGCAAAAGACAATGACACGAATGTCGCATCATCACATGGACATACGCTTAGTGGGCAATTATAAATCGTTGATGGTTTGGACGATTATAATGTTTTCGTCGGCAGTTAAAGTAGATGAACGTTTCCCCCTCTCTTGGACTTCATAGATGATACCTAACGTTCATCGTCTTCCTTGTGTTGTATAGTCCATGACGTATCACATATGTTCCCTTATTATAAAATGGTTATAGTAACATACATTGTAAAGTGTTGACACGTGACGCTAAGAAGAACAAGTAACGTGTGTGTTACTTGAAGAACTCAAGAAGAAGCAAATAATATCAACTATCAACTTTTTGTCTTGCGGTTTTACAAGATAATAGATCGGATTTGTATTATTGTGTAATGCAGATGATTTATGATTACTTGTTTTTGTTACAATTAATAACGGTTTAAGTACTGATCTAAAATTGAAAATATAAGTCAATGGTCAACTTAGAAAATGCGAGATGTATCATCCAATATTTTGTAGTTGAGCGAACCAATGGAACAAGCGAGTCGGTTACGAAAGCAAGCAAAGGCAAATTAATGGAATAATAATATAGTAAAAAAAAAACGTATTAATGTTTTAATTATGATTATTATCGTATCAAAGCTGTACACGGGGATAATGCAAACAGCGCTTGGCGTCATGCAAACATATCCACACGTTCAAGTTCACGGGACAATAACTAATAATAAAGGAACATGAACCTTAGAAAACTATATAATTATGATACATATGGGTGTAGATTACATCATGAATCAGCATTTTATGCCAGTAAGCTGTAATAGGGCTCACTCGGTCACTCATTCAGTCACTCACTCGCTCAGTCACTCACTCACTCGCTCGCTCACTCACTCAGTCTCTCAATCACTCACTCATTCACTCAATCACTCACTCACTCACTCGCTCGCTCACTCAGTCACTCACTCACTCGCTCGCTCGCTCACTCACTCACTCACTCACTCGTTCACCCACTCATTCGCTCACTCACTCACTCGCTCGCTCGCTCGCTCACTCAGTCATTTACTCACGCACTCACTCGTTCAATTTCACTATATTATTCACTATTTATCTAAGTAAAAACACAATAAAACGTGTTACGTAGACGATCAACACAACTAATTCATTATCGTTGCAGCAAAATTTACCTTTGCAATTATATTTTACGACGGTCACCTGTTTAACGACTTTTAACGTTTCATCTTACACTATACGCATGTTTTAGCTACGCACTTAGAGCAAACAAATAAATTGGTTGATGTCGCAATTCAATAATTCAATGCTATGGCGCATATGTTTTCTCTAAGGACAGCTTAATTCGTTCATCAAGGGCTACACGGATATCTTTATATTATCCTATAAAATGTAATGTTCACCCATTTGCAAATTGCAGCCTATAAATCGCACGCACACACGCACCCACGCACGCATGCATTCATACACGTGCACATACACTTTCTGTTGGCTTACATGCATGGTAGCTAAGTTTTGTTTACGTTCAAAATAGGATAGATAATTTAGAAACACCATGTAAATGTTATGTAAAGGTTTATTTCGCTTTACCCAATTACGTTGCTTCTCGCATTTAAACAAACGCATTTAAATCTTGCTTAAGAATTATTTTCTGGTCTTTTCTGGACTTATGTCGATGTATGTGTACTACTGGCGCCTATTCATCTTCGGTGCGTCTGCTAGCCTACCCTTAACAAGATTTAACAAGATTGTCATCCAGGACAAAGGCCCAGATGGCAAATGGATAAGGAAGCCATTGTCTTATCGAAAATCCAATATGTTTTCATCTATGTGAGACCCGCCCGCCTTATACGTTCAAATGCGAACTACCTGTGCGTACTACCTGTGCCATCGACAACTGTTCAAACCAACTTATATGCAAAATAATTCCGTTTCCTTTCAGGTGGGGCCCATTCCTCATAAACACGTACTCCGTTAAAGCTTCCCAACATCGTTATGCATTTCTCCTCAACACACAGCTACTGAATTAGTGCGTTGATTGATATCCTACTATGATTTGAATAACCCTGACCCCTACTTTCAATTTCTGATAAAATTCCTGACAACCTGCTTTAGATTTTCGGCTTAGTTTCCTGACTAACTGCCTGTTTTTATTTTCTAAAATACGGCGCATATGTCCTCCCACTCTCTACTGTTTGTTCCTACATCCTCACGAATAACCCCCCCCCCCAACAATACCGATGACTTTATCTACATTTTATGTCGCATTCTCTATTTTCGTATCTCCAGTAATATTGCCTCTTGTGTACTTCCCCGTGTTTCCTTCCATTTTGTCAACCTGTTTCCTGTCCCTTCCCTCCGGTTACTTTCTGGTCCGCATCTTCACCGTCCGTCCTGTAAAGGAACCTTGATTCCTGTTTACTCCAAACCTATATGTTTCTCCTGATATATCCCTTATATATCTTACACATCTGCCACATCCTTCAACCAAAATAAATCACCTACTGGCGTCATCTACATTCAAATTCGAAACCATCTAACTTTACTCTCTGGCCACATCTTGCAACATCCATACGTAAAGTATATCCACATGTTGCAACAATCCTTGATGCCATCACCGACCGTTTCCGTGGTGCAATATCAATCGTGTAGATTACCTTACTAACATATTGCTCTGTTTGGTTATAGTCTAATTGATTTAAGTTCAACCATTCATCTGTATATTGTGTTATATGTTATATGTCATCACGTTCCGCTTGTCCACTTTATTGTATAACTTTTACTGCGCGACTACCTCAACTAAGTTACGCTAGAACACTTCTCCTGCTTACTTTTTTACATCAACATTTTATTTCAGTTATACCACCTATTATTTAACGCACGTATTTTAAATGACCAGATTATCACCTACATAGTCAACCAATTATTCACCACGTCAACTGATTTCAACTTTACCGCCAATTTCTGCTCCAATTTCCCCGCTAAATTCCATGTGGAATTGTATTTACTATGCCCGGACAGATTGCCACAACACAAACAATACGCTGACAATAAATGTTGATGACCATCACCACAAAGTAATGCAGTTTCGAACTGATGTGTGTGAATACACAAAAACGCACTATATTAGATCGTCTAAGATAAATATTTTTGATACAGCAATAAAAATAGCATACTTATTTTTAAAAAAACGTAAATAAAATACCTTTTACCAGCATGATGTATTCATGTGTTTAATTAACACTGTATTATATGTGGTAATTAACGTTTGCTGGTAAGAATGTTCATGGTAATCGTGAACGTTAATCGAACTGTTATCACGATATGACTCGTCATATCGTTTTCTTTGGCGATCATGACAAGTATTCCGTCTTTCACTCAGTGCAACCTGTTTTCTTTGGCGATCATGACAAGTATGCCGTCTTTCGCTCAGTGCAACCTGTTTTCTTTGGCGATCATGACAAGTATGCCGTCTTTTGCTCAGTGCAACCTGTTTTCTTTGGCGATCATGACAAGTATGCCGTCTTTCCCTCAGTGCAACCTGTTTTCTTTGGCGATCATGACAAGTATGCCGTCTTTCGCTCAGTGCAACCTGTTTTCTTTGGCGATCATGACAAGTATGCCTTCTTTCGCTCAGTGCAACCTGTTTTCTTTGGCGATCATGACAAGTATGCCGTCTTTCGCTCAGTGCAACCTGTTTTCTTTGGCGATCATGACAAGTATGCCGTCTTTCGCTCAGTGCAACCTGTTTTCTTTGGCGATCATGACAAGTATGCCGTCTTTCGCTCAGTGCAACCTGTTTTCTTTGGCGATCATGACAAGTATTCTGTCTTTCACTCAGTGCAACTTGTTTTCTTTGGCGATCATGACAAGTATGCCGTCTTTCGCTCAGTGCAACCTGTTTTCTTTGGCGATCATGACAAGTATGCCGTCTTTCGCTCAGTGCAACCTGTTTTCTTTGGCGATCATGACAAGTATGCCGTCTTTCGCTCAGTGCAACCTGTTTTCTTTGGCGATCATGACAAGTATGCCGTCTTTCGCTCAGTGCAACCTGTTTTCTTTGGCGATCATGACAAGTATGCCGTCTTTCGCTCAGTGCAACCTGTTTTCTAATGCATAATCTTTTGTGATTATGTGCATTTACACAACTTGTCAGATATAAATGTTTACCGAACTGTTTTAAAATCACAACTTAAAACATTTTAACATTCGCGGTTTTTATGACCAGCGATAATCCGTTGTATGTGTTGTAATCTCGTTTTAACTCCCATTTCTTATATATTTGTTAATCATGTTATGCAATCCACATGTTTCATTTTAATATATTTTAATATGTATTTGTTCTTGTTACATTAAACAAACATAATTATCTATTTTTATTCAGAAGAAAGGATCGTTCTGTTAACGCAAGTGACAGGATATGTTCATGTCATTTTAAAGAGGGCTGTAAATCAAGCGGGCCATCTATATTCCCATGGACTCAGGGGAAATTGTTCGATTTTCCATCGCCTGCTGTAGTGAACTTGGTGAAGTTGCTTCTGCCAATATGTGTTACCTGTATCTGTAACAATGTCTAAGGCTTAGTTAAACTTAAGACATTTTCCAGGCTCAAGGCAAGCCAAAATATAGAGCTTGTTTGAAATTGATAAGTGTAAGACATATCCCTCAATGATGCTTGAACAACAGATTATATATGGCAAATTTCCGGGTAATAAAAAAATGTCAATACATGGCCACCCTCAACTGACTCTTGGCTCTTTCTTTGCATCTTTAGGTTTCCTGAAGTGTAATTCATATACAATTGAAGTGACAAAGCCATGGTCAATAATCGTTTACCGGCTTCCGCTATGGGTAACTCATATGTAACTCAGTGTCTCCAGTCAGCTAAATTCGCACGAAAACTCGCGATGTATCGTGACACACTTACAGTCCCCATTAAAAACACAATTTGTTTATATATATAATAGATACACAAACTTTACAACGTTTCGTCGTCTTACAATTGTAATATATTCTGTTGATATAATAATATTAATAATAATACTAATAATAATAATAATACAGCATTTTGTTTCTGCGCCATATATCTGGCAGTTGTGGCCATTCAGGGGCACATTACTGTAATAAAACATTTATCAATGAGTTGACTAAGACGCATAAAGCAATAAAGTAGTATTGCAATAAACTAATCAATAATATTATGGTATTTGAGAGACAAGTTAAAACTGAATAATAATAATCATAGTTAAAAGTGAATACTAAAATGTTCGTGTTTTTTAAATAAAAGTAGCATGAATCCATAACTGTAGACAAATGTTATTTAAAGAGAAAATGCACGTTTAAAAAGAAGAGTATTAAGCTGCTATGGCAATCTGCAGCACGCATGGAAAGAGGCAGATTGTTCGGTGCTGCGTGTGAGAATGCTCTGTCGCCTTGAGTACCAGCAGGTGAGCTTGAGCGGAGCGTAGCGTGCGAGTGGGATGGTGTCGCGTAAATAGATCCGTCAGGTATGACGCAGCCAGACCGTGTAGGCTGCGAAACGTGAGCATGAGTAATTTATATTTGATGCGTTGCTTCATGGGCAGCCAGTGAAGGTCAATCAGAACAGGTGTGATGTGATCGCGTGTCTTAGTTCTGGTTATGAGACATGCTGCAGCATTTCTCACTCTATGGAGTTTGGTTAGAATCCCGGCAGAAGTAGGTTATCATTGTTAGTAGCACCCTCCTACCACCCCTAGTAACCCTCTAACATCCCCAGCAGCGCCATCCTACCACCCCTAGTAACCGCATTCCATCTCTGGTAGCGCCATCCTACCAATCCTAGTAAAACCCTACCATCCCTAGTAGCACCCTTCTACCACCCCTAGTAACCCTCTAACATCCCCAGCGGCGCCATCCTACCAACCCTAGTAACCGCATTCCATCTCTGGTACCGCCATCCTACCAATCCTAGTAAACCCCTACCATCCCTAGTAGCGCCATCCTACCAATCCTAATAAACCCCTACCATCCCTAGTAGCGCTATCCTACCATTCCTAGTAGCACCCTCCTACATCCTGTAGAAACCCCCACAATCCCTAGTAGGGCAATCATACAACCCCTAGTAACCCCCTACCATCCCTAGTAGCATACTTCTACCACCCATAATATCCTACTGTCATACCTAGTAGGGCCAATCTACCATTCATTGTAGCACCCTCCTACCAACCCTTGTAACTCCCTACCATCCATTGTAGCGTCATCCTTAGTAAATTCCTGTCGTCAGCAGTAGCACCCTCCTACCATCCCTAGTAGCTTCCAACTTTCCCTAGTGAAACCCTCCTATCATCCCTGGTAACCTCCTACCAGCCCTGGTAGTATCCTCATACCAGCCTATGTAAAACCCTCTTGCTAGCCTTTGTAGAAACCTTCTAACCACCACTTTTTTACTTGTGGGAAATCAAATCTACTTTCTTGAACTTTGCATGCATAATGTTAATCTGATGAAAACAATATCAGCAACATTTAACAACTAACAACGACACGCCTCCTTTGTTATGCTTCTCAGACATCACACAGAACTTGTTATTGGTGGCGCCGTTGTTTAAGATTAATTAATTACGCTTCTCTTGAATCAGTGTAGAATCACGGCAATCCGTCACCATAATTGAAATTCGCTAATCATTTGCACTACCATAAACGTTCATTGCTACGCTATACGAAATATGGCTGGGAACAAAGCCGGATAAAAGACGATTACGTCAAACGAAACCCCGGCCTCGCCACCCAAACCGGCCAAACAAGATGGCGAGATTGTCGACCTGGTGCACGACACGTAAGGTCAGCGATCGTAAGCTTACTAGAGAACGATGCCGATGTCATACAGTTGATCGTGAAACCAGGGAGCGATGCAGTTATCAGGAAGATAATTGAATACACGGGATTCACAAACAAACTTGTTGAAGCCGTGATGCAAACCGAGTCGCTTGATGCGATTCAGCAACAAGCTTACGAGTCTGACAAGATGGACAATGAGAGGATCGAATAGACCACCGCCTGTCTGCAAGCGCGCGTGAATGAACTACAAAGATGACGAGGTTGACGACCAAGAATAGCATGGTAGACGAAACTGCCTTGTGTTTCCAAGGCGTGCCAGAAACAGAGACAAATACTACGAGGGCGATAATGGGTGTATGCCAGGCATCACTCAGTGCGAACCTGGAGTTGAGCGACATAGATCGAAGCCATACCAACTCGGAGGACACTACCCGCAAGTCGACACACATCATTGTGAAGTTCACATCTTATGAATCACGCAATACTGTGTTTGCAGCGAAACGAAAACTCAAGGGAATTAATACAGTAATAACGGAGAACTTGACAAACAACGTAGTTATCTGCTGAAGAAAGCCCGTGCCTCAGCATCGATCACAGCCCCATGGACAATTGATGGACGAATGGTATGTCTCCTAGCCAGTGGTCGAAAGGTGATAGTTACGAATGAACGTCAACTTAACGGACTGTTGCAAGAAATGTGACTGTGCACGTACTTGAAACCATGAACTAACGTGGGAAATGGCAGTCAAAATATACGCAACCTGTCATATCAATCTCATCAGTGATGTAAATATATACTTATTGCAGTACTTGTTGTACCTTGTCATACGCACATTATATTATGATTACCTTATTACACTTGATACTGATTTTCATATTATGATGTGATGTATGTTGAAATATCCTTAATTATTCTAAACTTAGAAAGTGTTATACATTTAACATCAACGCAAGTAGTACATGCACACACTCTTATGTAATGTTTGTCATTAGTGTCATTGCAACTTTTGTTGTATTGTGCCGTAAACCACTGCTGCACATTCTCCAAAATGTGGCACAAAATAATAAAGACCAACCTAATATTATAACTGAATCAAACAACTATTCCGCAGACGAACTTGGGACATTAGCTAAACAAAATCAAAGCAAACAATTATTCTCCATTCTGAACATTAATATCCGAAGCAGGCTAAAAAACCAAATCAGAACTAGAAAAGTTAAATGAAAATCTGAGCTAACTTGCAAAATAAAAAAGATATAAGTTGGTGTGTAAACACAAACCCACAATTAAAGAAGGGGTATGAAAATGATGTTGCCTTCTTCAACAATTCTTCTTAAACTACTATGATTGTCAATTTATTGAGATTTTGAACAACACCTATGATCCCACACACACTAGAAACACAATATTGATCACCATACCTAATACAAGGAACATATTTACTCAGGGTCTTGCCATAATAATTAAACAATTGCAACATAAAAAAGCATAATTATTTGTTGTGACGCAAACGTAAATCTATTAAACGTTGATAATAACAGTGACAGTGCTGACTATATTGACATGTTCATGGCAATTTGCTTTATTCCCACAATTACCAAGCCTACCAGGGTAACTATAAACTCAGCCACATTCATTGACCACGCTTTCCTAAAGTATAACCCTCAAACTACTTATATTGCCGGATCAATTACGACTGATATTTCAGACCACAACCATAACTTCATTTTCTTTTAAGAAACCTCAAATAAACCTAAATATACACCTAAACGGAGCAAACGAAGAATCGTTTGCAAGACTAATATAAACAGTTTCAAACATGCTCTTTCTACAACAAGTTGGGAAGACTTGGTAGCGGCCTGTAAAACTGAGTGTCCTAATGAGGCATACACTTTGTTTGTTAACAAATGTAACAGTTTGCTGGGTGAACACTTTCCTGAAGAAATAGTAAGACTAAACAAATACAAACATAACAAACATCCTTGGATAACAAATGCTATATTAAAGGCGATACATACTCGGGATCATCTGAGTAGAAAACGCAGTCACTCTAAAATGTTTTCAGAGTTTCATAATAATGACCATCAATACAGACAGTACAGAAACTTACTCAACAAAGTAATACATAATGCAAAGTCTCAGTATTGGAACAAACAATTTGTAGAATCCAAAAACGATATCAAACAAACATAGCCTAACATTAAACATATTCTGCATCTCCAGACTAAAAACATTTACCCTCATCATTTCAAAACCAAATAAGCAATGACACAACAGAAATAGTCAACGCATTTTACAAACACCTTTCAAATATTGGCCCAAAGTTAGCAAATAAACTCTAGAAAAACAATTATAAAGATTGCTTGCTGAATCAACTGCCAAATAATATTGTCATGGAAGAAACCACCTTTGCAGAATTAATTAATATCACCACAAAATGAAATCAAAAACAAATGCTGGATATGATAACATATTAACACAATTGATCAATCAATTTGTGGAAAGCATTGCCTTGCCACTCAAGACAATGTTCAATTCTATGATAAGATCTGGTATATTCCCCAATGACCTAATAATTGCCAAAGACTCACCAAATCCGGTGATGCCAGTTTTTTTTTTACAAATTACAGGCCCATCTCACTGTGACTAGCGTTTTCCAAAATCTTCGAAATATTGATTGATAGTCGCATTGATAGCTTTCTTGAAAAGTACAAAATACTGTTTGTATCCCAGTACGTTTTTCGTAAACAATGCTCAACTGAACATGCAAATTTAGCATTAATCGATAGCATAGCAAACGCAGTGAATGACAAACAGTATGCACTTGCTGTATTCTTTGACCTAAGAAAAGCTTTTGACACTTTAGGTCACACTATCCTATTTGATAAACTATGGTATTATGGAATACGGGGAGTCCCACATAAACGTTTTTAAAAGCTATATCGAACACAGAAAACTGTTTATTTTTAATAAAGAGCAATTGTCTGGTTACCAAAACATAATAAGTGGAGTCCCACTGGGATCCATTCTAGGCCCATTATTATTTTGACAAATAATGTTAATACTGAACTGGTAAAGATTTCTCAATCGATAAATGCCAACGACCAGAATTTATTTCCTGTTCCGCGATGGATCTTGCGACACGTCAGCCTTCCAAAATGACAGTGTCCATCTTTCTACTTGCAGGGTGAAAAGGTTAATGAGTAACCTCTCACTAGCGGCTAGTAAGCATCGCGAAAACGGAGCTCAACGGGGATCCTCTTCGCAGACGGGCTGCATTACGTCAATACCGAGTAGTAACGGGCCGCCGAAACAGCGTCGCATCGGGCAGGCTAGTCGACCCTCGACGCAGGGGAGCCGCAGTATGCTGAGACCGACTGGCAGAAGGCTGCCGAAACAGGACCGCAGCGCGCAAGATAGCCGTCCTGCTGATGCAGGCGGTAGCATAGCTGCTGGCTACTTGCGTATTTCTGGCCAGTGTACCAAGTGTGGAGAGATAAATAATGTCACCCAAACATGTCGACATGAGCATGCTGTGCTTTGTCTATGGTCAGCAGGGCCACAAGAGCAAACATCACACGAAGAGGGACTAGGAAAGAGGCCTGAATAACACAGCCATGCCACGTATTGAAAGTGGAGTGCTAAAAATTCGGTCTGTAATCACCCGTTACCGTAGCGTATCACAACCCAGAATATCAGGTGTGAATGCAGACAATGTAATCACGCTCACGAACAGTTCGCTCTGGAGCCTACCAGGGTTCTAAATGTCAACGCTCGGTCACTGAGTATTGAGAAATTATATGAGTTGCTCGAGGTTGCACGCATGAATGACGTTGCCTGCGTGAATGTCACAGAAACCTGGTTTAAGAGCTACATGGCTTCGGAATCTGTCGGACTTGCAGGTTTCTGTTGTGAAATGCTCCACAAGTAGTATGAAGCCATGTAACGGGCAATTGTATTTCTGGACTACAGGGAAGCATTTGGTCTAATTAATCATGATATATTAATCGATAAACTGGTCAAAATGGAATTACCAGCACATCTAGTCCGATGGATGGCAGCGTTTCTCGTAGACCGTGAGCAGAGAGTTAAGATCGGGGACGCTGTATCAAGACCAGGCTACCCTAATGGAGGCGTTCCCCAGGGAATTGTGCCTGGACCAAAACACTTTTTGGTCCAAATCATTTATATACGAACACCTTGCCCTATCTACAAATATGTAGATGACAGCACAATATTTGAAATATGCAACCAGAGCAGAGTATCTGTCATGCAGGATTCAGCTAACATTATTGCGCAGTGGTCTAGCGATAATGATATGCGCATTAATACGAGTAAGACAAAAGAAATGGTTATATGTTTCTGTAAAGATAGAACCTATGTTGAATCTCTGCCGTATATTGATATAAATGGGACTGATATTGAAAGAGTTACTCAAGATTTAACAAGATTTAACAAGATTTGCCATCCAAGCCAAAGGCCCAGATGGCAAGTGGACAAGGAAGCCATTGGCTTATCGAGAGTCCAACAATGTTCATCTACTTATAGCCCGCCCTCCTGAGATATGTGTCAACCTTGTTTTTAAACATATTCACGCTGCTAACAGTTACACAATCTGTAGACAATTTGTTCCATTCATTTATTGTCCTCTGTGAGAACGAGTGCATCCTGATGTCCAATCTACATTGATCCTTTACTAATTTTACCTCATGTCCTCTAGTTCTGCTATCCTTCTTGAGTGAGAAAAACATATTTCTATCAATATTTTCATACCCATTCAATATCTTAACAACTTCAATCTGATCTCCTCTTAATCTCCTTGTCTCTAGAGTTGTTAAACCACATTCTTTCAGGCGTTCTTCATAACTAAGGTCTCTCAGTTCTGGAATCATTTTAGTTGCTCTCCTTTGTATGCGTTCAAGCGTATCTATATCCTTCTTACGATATGGTCTCCATGCTTGTATACAGTATTCTAAATGAGGTCTAACTATTGCTTTATAAAGAGGTATAATTAACTTTTTTCCCTCGTATGTTATGTTTCTTCTAATCAATCCAAGAATTTTATTACCCTTTGAAGCTGCAATACCACACTGCTCTGAAACTTTCATATCAGCGCTTATTGTAACTCCTAAGTCCTTTTCTTTTACAGTAGTACCCAGAACAGTATCTCCAATTTTATAGTTTACATTCAAGTTCCTATGTCCTGTATGTGGGCATTTACATTTCCCAAAATTGAACAACATCTGCCATTTCTCAGACCATTTCACTAATCTGTCTAGATCGTTTTGTAAATGTTGTTCATCACCATCAGTATTAACCTTTCTAAACACTTTTGTGTCATCAGCAAATTTCAGTACGTTACTTATTATACTGTCGTCCAAGTCATTGATATAAATTAAGAATAATATAGGTCCTAATACTGATCCTTGAGGTACCCCACTCAAAACCGATTTCCAATTTGAAACTTCTCCATCTACTACAACTCGTTGTCTTCTGTCAGTCAGCCATTGTTCTATCCAGTCAGTTATGCTATCCCCGAAACCATGGGCTTTTAATTTAAGTAGTAATCTTTGATGTGGCACTTTGTCAAAAGCTTTCTGAAAATCTAAGTAGATAATATCTACTGGCGATCCCACGTCTCTCCACTTAGTGATTTCTTCCAAAAAACATAACATATTTGTTAAGCATGACCTCGCTTTAAGGAATCCATGTTGAGATGAATTTAATAATTTATGCTTAACGAGGAAGTCCACCATATGATCTTTAATTAAACTTTCTAATAATTTACAAATCACTGACGTTAAACTCACTGGTCTGTAATTCTCTGACTTATTTCTCGAACCCTTTTTAAATAATGGTATGATTTTTGCTTCTTTCCATTCGAACGGAACAACTCCCTATTTTAATGACAAGTTGAATACTCTTGCAAGTGGTATACTGATTTGTTCTACTGTTTCCATTAGTAATTGTGGAGGAATCCCATCCACTCCCGGTGATTTGTTATCCTTCATTGCCTTTATTTTCTTAGCTACCAATTCTGGAGTTACAACTAACGGACCTAAATAGACAGATTTAGCCCCCTGAAATTTAGCATCAGCAACTGGTAATGAACTAATATCTTCTTTGGTAAACACTGAACTGAAGTAACCATTTAGGTCTTCCGCCATTAAAAACCCCTGTGATATTATATTTCCAGCACTGTCTTCTAGATGTCCAACCTTGTCCAACATATGCATAAAAACTCTTGCTGTCATTTTTTATGTTACATGCTAGTTTTTGCTCATAGCTTCTTTTAGATTGTCTGATTTCAGTTGTAGCTGCATTAAGTGCCTCTTTGTATTTTGCATAGTCTTCTTCCTTTCTGGTACGCTTATAAACCCTCCACATAGTTTGTTTTAGCATTATTTTTCTAATAGCCTCTTTTGACAAGTGTTTCTTTCATCACCGTTTTCCTTGTTTTTGGAAGGGAACAAATTTATCGATGATACTCTCAATTTCATATTTTAGAATATTCCAACATTCAATTGCGGTCTTATTCATCAGCATGTTATTCCAATCTAGCTTTGCTAAGTATTTTCTCATATCTTTGTAGTTACCTTTGTGGAAGTTTCTCGTGTACGTTTTCTTATTTTTACTTTCTGATTTTACATTGATGTAAAAATGTATTTGATTATGGTCACTCTTACCCAATGGTTCAAATATTTTTGCATTGTCCACTAATTCTTTTTGTGATGACAAAACTATATCTAATACATTTTCTCCCCTGGTTGGTTCTAGTACGTGCTGAGTAAGAAAGCTATCCTGGATTAAAAATAGAAATTGTTGGTCCTCAATCCCTGTGCTCTCTAGAGAATTCCATTGTATGTGTCCATGGTTAAAATCTCCCGTTATGATACATTCCCCTTTACTAACTTCCTTTATAGCGTTTTTATTTTTGTGTTGTCCTCTTCGCAAAGCAAAAGTTCTCGGTGTAACTATATCATCTGATTTAAGTTAGAATGCACATGTAGATTAAATAGTTGCAAAGGCAAGGAAAATGTGGATATGATATATCAATTGAAACGTGCTGGAATCAATCAAATCGATTCGGTTAGAATTTATGTATCTGTGATCAGACCAGTAGTTGAATATGCTTGTCCGATACGGCACATGAACTTGCCTAAATATTTGTCGAACAATATAGAAATAATAAAAAAACGGTGTCTCAAAGCTATATTTCCTGGTTTTACGTACGAGAATGTTCTGCAGATGGTAAGCATACCAACGCTGCACGACAGGCGCAATGCGATATGTAAAGCGTATTTCGGTAGAATGAGGCGTGGTGACCACAAACTGAATAAGCTACTACCGGACTCTCGAATGGTTGCATATGCTCTAAGATCATTTAACGAGCTACCCGTTCCAATGGCTAACACAAATCGCTTGTTAACACCATTGTGTTTGGTACACTGTCAAAACACTTAAATGGTTTATCGGTTATGTCTGATCATACAATTGTAATATCTAAAATAATTTATTTATTTTCATTTTAATGTAATTTAATCATGTTGAATAGGATGAACTGTATTAATGTAATGATAATGATACAGTCAGTGTTAATATAAAGTGCCTTCTACTGGGTGAGTTGCAGTCACGGTTCGTATTAGTGAATGTATATACACGTAATTTTAATTTATTACATTACTGTTATTACGTACAAAATGTGCAATAATTATTTTAAGGTAATTTCCGGTGTTTTATGAAGAATTATACATGCGTGGCTTTGTGTATTTTATTGGGACTGTATGTACAATCCAACTGAAAAGTTGCCAATAATAAACTGATTCTGATTCTGATAAGCAAAAGTAAATGTATGTTATTTCAAAACACCCAAAGTCAAGTACGCAATCGAGTGGACAGTGTGCTACATGGTAATAAAATAGAAAATGTTGATCACTTTAAATTTCTAGGTATCTGGATAGATAAAAACCTAAAGTGGAAAAAAATACTAATGAAATTCAAGTAAATGTCTCAAATATTAGCTATATCAAATAAAATCAAACCCCTACTACAATCCAGCATATTAAAACAAATATATGATGCATTAATTCAACCTAATCTGTCATACGGCCTACTTGCATGTTACAGTAATATCCATGGATATGTAGCTAATACTACCAGACTACTTCAACTCCAAAAAAGCAGTACATTTGATATACAAAAGCAAATTCTTAGCACATACAAATCCCATCTTTAAAATGTTTGGAATTCTTAATTAGGAGATTTATTCGTAATTCAATGTGTCCAATTATATGATAAAATAATAAAAAACAATGCCCAATTTATCTCGTCACATCTGTCAAAAGAAATTATGAAATACACAGTCATGCTACAAGGCAGATCAACAGTATTCACTTAGGTGAAATAAGAACAGAAGCTAAAAAACAGGGATTGTGTTACGAACTGTATAATATAATGTTGCATGTTTCAAATGTGCTTCACCTACCAATAGCTAAAAGACACAATCTTAAAACAATAATTATCAGCTCTTACTTAGAGGTGTGCTTAATAAGAAATTGTTATTCCTGTTTGAACATCAATGATAATTCCTAATGAACCATTTTCTTAATTATACTAATGCACCATGCTAAATTGGAATGTGTTGATATGTACTAATTATATATACAAAACATATGTATGATTTATTTTTATTTTCATACATCATCTATAAAAAAGCATGTATAATAATATTGTATAGCTTTTAGGGCGTCCAGTTGCCCCAACTAGTTTAGTTTTTACTAGCATCCAGACATTCATTGTTATCACATGTACTTTGTTTGTGTATTATGAAAGCCAAATAAAACCAATGAAACCAAAACCAATTCCAACTTGTACTTACTGTGCTGCGGTACATGTGAACCAGGGCCATGGGCAACGTTCGCCGTTGTGGGTGAGCCAGGGTCTTGGGCAGCGTACACGGCTGTGGGTGAGCCAGAGTCTTGGGCAGCGTACACGGCTGTGGGCGAGCCAGGGTCTTGGGCAGCGTACATGGCTGTGGGCGAGCCAGGGTCTTGGGCAGCGTACACAGCTGTGGGTGAGCCAGGGTCTTGGGCAGCGTACACGGCTGTGGGCGAGCCAGGGTCTTGGGCAGCGTACACGGCTGTGGGCGAGCCAGGGTCTTGGGCAGCGTACACGGATGTGGGCGAGCCAGGGTCTTGGGCAGCGTACACGGCTGTGGGCGAGCCAGGGTCTTGGGCAGCGTACACGGCTGTGGGTGAGCCAGGGCCGGGGGCGGCGAACGCGGCGGCGATCAACACGTAGCGCAACAACATTCTCCCTGGCAGCGTAGACATGACGAACTGCTGGCAAGCCATCCGCATGTCCATATATAGTGTTCGGTGATCATAATAATTAATGTCACCGAAAGTTGCGGAGTGGGCTGTTCTATTAATTATTGAAGTGTTGTTAAAAGGGTACCTGGCATGTTACGAACTATCGTAGAAACTGCTGTTAGTAGAAGAAATCGACTATTAACTTAGTTTTGTTAGCTGGATTGCATAACATTCGCTTAAGCAAATACACACATCCTTCTGTTTAATAAGAGTAAGGCTCTCGACTAGCCTCCGTACTGCCCTTCTAACAAACACTGATGCAAAGTAGTGTTGTTCCGATAAATCGATTTCGTCGACCATTTATTGGTTCATGAGTCTTCGATTTTCAATTAAATTCATGTTGAGTTCAATTCACTGTCGATCCATGACTTATGTGCCCGATATCGTGACCTGATAGTTAGTACAAACATGACAGGAAGTATGAAGGCTTATGATTGGCTTACCCCTTCTCCCAGTTACTGGCCAATGAAAATCTTCGAATTATTATGTTGATAATGGCGTCGACAAAATAGGGCGTGGAAAGGAATGACCGAAGTCACTTTCTCGCATCCTGTCGGCGGTTAACGACGTGGCAGGGAAAGGACGAAATAACGAGAAATTATATGCCAGTCTACTTGATGCAGCGTCACAGCCAATTAACTGGGTCCGGCGAGCAACCGTACCACGCATATCTACGCATATACCTCGACATGGTGAAGCCGCAAATTAACAAAGAAACAAAACACATTTGTTTGTCTCTTTCATTGTTATATATATATATATATATATATATATATATATATATATATATATATATATATATATATATATATATTGACACTTGTCGAGAAAAAAAGTGATGTACTTTCATTGTTATATATATATATATATATATATATATATATATATATATATATATATATATATGTATATATATATATATATATATATATATATATATATGTATATATATATATATATATATATATATATATATATATATATATATATATATATATATATATATATATATATATATATATATATATATATATATATATATATATATATATATATATATATATATATATATAGACACTTGTCGAGAAAAAAAGTGATGTACATGTACAACTTGTTTAATAATTCAAAGTGGGCAGTTACGGAGTGGCATAGACTCCTGCGTGGCTGGGCAACGCGAGTGTTGTTTACGTCATTGTAACTGTGCATTTGATTATAACATAGTTTCAAACAAAGGCGAATGTTATTTTGATCCCATTTTAAAGCAACACTATCCACAAGTTTATCCTGTTGAAATTTAGACATTTCTGAAGAAATGATATTATGAGTTTATCAAATGAAATAAAGATATGGGTAATCTGCTCATCACATGTAAATTGTGGCATTGATGGAATGGTGAGTGGCGCCACTGTTGGGGCGTTTGAGCCGAGGCACGCATCACAGTGACGTCACTCGAAACCGCATCCAAATGTTGAATGACGTCATAATGGTCAAATATTATGACACGCATTCTACCTTCTTCCTCATCAACATAATATTCTTCCTTCTTCTAGTTCCTCCTACATTTTTTTCTTCTTCTTCCAATACAGCACACAACTCTGTATTAGTCGCACGTGAGCTTATACTATAATATATTTTATTTTCGAGATGAGAGTACTGGTACGTGGCAGCGGGTGATGTAGCGTTTGTTAGCGTCTATATTAATTATAATGTAGACTCTACATTGGTACATATTTGAAGGAATATATTATTGTGTTCTACGCGAATACGCTGACAGGGAGACAAGGCACTTCATAAACGTCTATATTGACTGTAAGCAAAATAACTGAGGCGTGGTGTTATGGAGAGACTGTGTCACCGATGCTCTGTTTTCCGTGTCTGTACTCGCATAGTTGTCAGTATTGACTAATTGATGCGTTGTGTTGTGGACTGAGTGTGTCACTGACACTCTGTTGTCTGCATCCGGAAAGAGTAAGAGGTGGTGAAATACAAATTATGTGCTCAACCACAGTAACTGCTTTAGAGGATGATAAATATAATAATGCTAATGTCTGTCCCGTCCTATCGAGCCAGATGGCTCAACATAAGAATTTCGTGACAGCCAGATATATTGGTTCTTATTATGTCCATCTATTTCTAGTAATGTTGCAACAAAAGCAAAACACGCAATAAGCTGTTCATATAAACAATTGAGCTTCATAATTATACAAATTATCCATATCAAAGTAGGGCTATGCACAGTAGCCACGGGAAACTGAGACAAGAATGCATGCATGAATGCATGCAATAAGCTAACACGATTACAGCAGTGATACAAATGTATTGCTTTAGGGCGTTATATGATAAAAAAAATTCAAATAAAAATATTGCAATTACTTCCTCATGGAAGAAATTGCACGTCATTCCTGCCCAGAAGTTGTAATCTCTGACAAAGGAAGAGAGTTGCGCTGTCCGTTGAACGATGTATTATGTGAGCGTAGACCTGAATCATCTGCAACCAGTAACCATGGCATGGACGATAATAATCATCTGCAACCACTAACCATGGCATGGACGATAATAATCATCGGCAACCACTAACCATGGCATGGACGATAATAATCATCTGCAACCACTAACCATGGCATGGACGATAATAATCATCGGCAACCACTAACCATGGCATGGACGATAATAATCATCTGCAACCACTAACCATGGCATGGACGATAATAAACATCTGCAACCACTAACCATGGCATGGACGATAATAATCATGAAGAAGGGAATCTTGAGATAACTGGTTTCATGAAACATGCTGAGTCAATGGACTATAAATGTCCGTGCATTGAGTGGCAGCAGGAAAACATTAGTCAAGTGAATTTGAAACTAAAGCGCAAAATTGTAATATCCACTTTCGGCAACCTCGTGCTGTCACCATCCCATAACCCAATAAAACCCAGATGTATGCGAGGCGATGCAACTGTTCCTTCAGAAGGTCAGTCATATCATCACGCGTGATCAAAAAGAGAACGCAAGTATCTGTGTTTCTACTGTGCATTACGAGAGAGAATCCAGAAGTGTTCACTGGTGTCCTGAATGACTCGGATACAATGGAACAATACCTCCATAAAAGCAACATGGAAAAACTTCACATATAGGCCAACGTGGTGGAAGTATTTGCGACCGCAAAGCTGTTGCATACTCCAACCTCGGTATTTTCTCCACATGGTGACGACCTAAGGTGGCAGAAGGTGTGTCTGTTCACACAAGTGAAGAGATACATATCAAAAACAAATATGTACACTTCGAATCAGTAGTTGTGTGAACAAAGCGCAATTAGAGCTGTAGAACTGGAGATGAAAGAAGACATAGTTACTAGGGTGTTTGTGCTTCTCATAGAAACATATATCATGAGCTTAAGCCACACTGACCCAGACTGCATCACTTGTTTGCATAGTTGTAGTACAATATGTTGCTAGTTTAACTTCTAATATGAAAAACTTATTATTTTCTTGCTTTTGATTATATTGTTTCATGTTAATCATACACATTGCACAGAAAGTCGCAGCTTGATCATGACAATGGAGTCAAAACTACATACCTGTAATTTGAAACACGTATAATTGATTTTGGGGACTTAATTAAAAAGGATATATGTTTTTGGTAATTGGAGTTTACTTATAATTAATATGATTTCATCCCCTTGAAATTAATGTCATTTTACCCACGTGAAAGCTAGCGCGCGCGCACACGCGCACACACGCACACACACACACACACACACACACACACACACACACACTCACACACACACACACTCACACACACACACTCACACACACACACACACACACACACACACACACACACACACACACACACACACACACACACACACACACACACACACACACACACACACACACACACACACACACACACACACACACACACACACACACACACACACATGCACACACGACGTGGCAGGGAAAGAACGAAATAACGAGAGAATTGGATGCCAGTTTACTTGACGCAGCGCCACTGCCAATAAGCTGGCGAGCGTACCCAGCATGTCTACAATCATACATCGACACGGTGAAACCATGAATAAAACAAGAAGCAACATAATTTGTGTTTCTCTTTCATTAATATATATTGGCACTAGTCGATATACAAATATAAACAGTGATGTATATACAATATGTGGATTAATCGATCATCAATCTGTTAGATAAACCAATGATCGATCATAAAAATATTACCACATTCGTCATCCTGGAGACTTGGTATAGCGTCGTCGTCCTTACCTAGACACGAGATAAATTATTCGCACAAAATACGGTTTTATGACAAAACATGCAACTAATGACTAACATTTAGTAGATTGCTATAGATTAATATAACATTAGTGCGTATTTTATTTGAACATTTCAGCACTACATGACACGAGATAAATTATTCGCACAAAATACGGTTTTACGACAAAACATGCAACTAATGACTAACATTTAGTAGATTGCTATAGATTAATATAACATTAATGCGTATTTTATTTGAACATTTCAGCACTACACGACACGAGATAAATTATTCGCATAAAATACGGTTTTATGACAAAACATGCAACTAATGACTAACATTTAGTAGATTGCTATAGATTAATATAACATTAACGCGTATTTTATTTGAACATTTCAGCACTACACGACCAAAAACAAACACTTTGGAAATTGCAATTTATTAATGCCCGCAGTTGCTTTCACATTGATGGCACACTGTTTTGTGAAATATTTTTCGTGTTCTGAAACTTACATTCAGGCTGACAAGTCAGGTATTAATGTCGATACGGCGACGTCGGGCTACAAAACGGACATATAGGACACATGTAGGCATAATACTCCACAGAAAGTTTAAAAACGAATAGTAAAATTGGCACCCACGTTTTTTTATATTTTGTGTGTCTGTGCAGCCCTTTCTCTGTGTGTGTGAGCAACACAAAGGGCAATCTGTCAAATTCATTTTCATTGATTACGACAGGACAAGGATTGTGCACAATGACTTGAACATACTGCGCCTACAGCAGTGTGCACAACCAGGAAGTTCATTACAATAACAATGAATGTACAGGCACAAACTGGTACATGTCACTAATAGTATATATAACGTTAGCAATCAGACTGATTTGCAAGTTTAAATTGACAAAACAACCTTGTTGCTGCTCAACAAGGTTCCAGCATAATTGTGTAATACAAGGGAAAATGATCAACACATACAAATTGTACAAACATTTTACCAGCGATAATATTTATAATTCAATAAACACAATAGCGGGGGGGGGGTAGTAATACGCTTTACATATCGCATTGCGCTTGTCGTACACCGTTGGTATGTTTACCATATGCAGAATATCCTCGTACGTAAAACCAGGAAATATAGTTTTGAGACACCGTTTTTGGATGATCTCGATATTGTCCGGTACATACATATATTTATATATATATATATATATATATATATATATATATATATATATATATATATATATATATATATATATATATATATATATATATACATACTAACCAAATAAATTTGATTGATTCCAGCACGTTTCAACTGATAGATCATATACACCTTTTCCCTTGGCTTTGCAACTATTTCATCTACATGTGCATTCCAACATAACTCAGGTGATATAGTTACACCGAGAATGTTTGCTTGATAAACTCTTTCAATATTAGTCCCATTCATTCAGTCATTTATATCAATATACGGCATAGATTCAACATACGTTCTATCTCTACAGAAACATATAACCATTTCTTTTGTCTTACGCGGATTATTGCTCATATCATTATCGCTGGACTACTGCGCAATAATGTTAGTTGAATCTTGTATGACAAATATTCTGCTTTGGTTGAATATTTCAAACATTGTACTATCATCCACATTTTTGTATATAGGGCAAGGAGTTCGTAAATCATTGATATGGAACAAAAAGTGTTTTGGTCCAGACAAAGTTCTCTAGGGAACGCCTCCATTAGGGTAGCCTTGTCTTGATACAGCGTACCCGATCTTAACTATCTGCTCACGGTCTAGGAGAAACGCATCCATCGGGCGTGATTAATATGTCATGATTAATTACATCAAATGCTTTCCTGTAGTCCAGAAATAAAACTCTCACAATATTGCCCGTTGCACATGTGGCTTCATACCACATGTGGAGCATTTCAACAAGAACATCAGTAGTACAAGTCCCTGCTATACCTCCGAACTGCCTATCATCAATCTGAGGTTTAACTAAAAAATCGACCCACTTCAGCACAAGTGACTCGAACACCTTTACCAGAATTGGAGTTAGCGATATAGGTCTAATGTAATTTTCCACTGTGTCTGGTGGATGTTTCTTTGACAACTGAATAACAGTTGCTGACTTCCATAGCTTGGGTAGTACTCCTTCCCTGAGTGAGCTGTTAAAGATAGCTGTGACCAGTGCCGCGAGAAGATGCGAAAAGTCTTTCAATACCCATGGCGGAATATTGTCCGGTCTAGTGGCTTTGTTAAACTTGATCTTTGCAAGTGCCACCTCTGTATATGTCACGTCGATAATGAACTCAGCTGGCAGTGGCTCGTCGGCTTCAAATATTGGGTGAGATGATGCAATCTTGGTAAATCTTCACACATTGACACAAAGAATCAATTCGTAGAGTTGACAAAGCTGTCCAAATCCCAATTAGTGTATTTACTGGCCAGCCTCTGCATCACACTGCGGCTGCCAGATGACGTTCCCATGAGAGACTTCATGTGTTTCCACCAGTCTCGAGTCGATGATTCCTCGAGTGTTGCGATTTTTTATTGGTACAACTGGTGGCGCAAATTTAGTTCTTTAATCTTCTGGCCTGTTCCAAATCACCAGACATACGACCACGTTGTCGCTGTATGATCTGGTGCCGGAAGCCATCTGTGAATCATGGTTTATCTGTGCTATGAGGTGACACAGTCTTGTACGGAAAACACGTGCCGAGTAAATATTCCATGGTTTCCTGGAACAGATTAAACTGTTCCTCGCGCGTAGGCAATATGTACATATACTCCCATCTGGTATGTGAAAGCGCTGAAGTAATCACTGCTCGTTCATTGTTACCCATGTGCATGGTAACGATGCTCTGGACCATACCCGTGTCAAGTGATTGGAAACACGATGGGACCAGTAACACCATCTTGCGGTCTGATGTTCCCACCCCGTCAAGCACTGTCGGACACACGTACACAGGTGACATGTTAGACCACATATTTGTCTAATATTGCACGATTACGTGTGGCTGCCTGAACAAGTTGCTCGTATCCATAATGTGTGCGTAAAAATGAGTCCTTGAATCGCTTTAAATCTCCACTTAAATATCGCCACAGTCTTGGATACGTCGTAAAATGGTGTCAAAACTAATTATCAGGTGCTCCGCAACGAGCCGTTATCAGCACCAGGTTGGAGGTAGATGCACGCTATAATAATACATGAGTATTTTCGTGGTAGTTTATTGGGCTTCAATCTAATCCATACCACTTAGTAGTATACTGGAGGAAATGACCGGGTAAAAGAGGCGTCCAGTTTGGGAGGGTCATCCGGTTTCCGGTCGCACAACCTTCTGGGTAGCCTGAGCGCCCCCCCTAGCGGCGACACATACCCCTATCCGTAACCCTAGAGCGCCCCCTGGCGACTGGAGCTAACCCTAACCGTCGTAACCCCAACTTTTTGACGTGGCGAGTTGAGCGCTAACCCTAACCCTAACCCCTGTCGACTGGAGCTAACCCTAACTGTAACCCCAGCCTGCAGACGTCTGCGGTGACCCCTGACCTTGACCTGACCCTAACGGAGTGACCCCCACCCCGACCCCAAGTGGTGAGCTAATAACACTAACTCTAAATTTAACCCGACTCCCTAACGACTGGAGCTCGTTGTCGCCCGCGCTACCCTAACCGTCTATGAGACCGGGAGAGA
Source organism: Lamellibrachia columna (assembly GCA_963662155.1). Classification (NCBI taxonomy): domain Eukaryota; kingdom Metazoa; phylum Annelida; class Polychaeta; order Sabellida; family Siboglinidae; genus Lamellibrachia; species Lamellibrachia columna. The sequence continues at coordinate 15,363,811 of OY759264.1, read as the reverse complement.
GGGGGGTGCGGGGACGGTGGGATGAGGGACGCTCGTGAAAGACATAGGCGAGATATAGGGGTTCGATTTAAGACCACATACAATGAAAACTTCTCCATATAATGTTATGATGTGATATGTATTGCATAGCCTAAATGTGTTACTACATTACTCCCGCTGTATGTATTGACATCTGACCGCTAGTTTTTTATCTGTTAACAAGGTGAAATGTGGTCATCTGTCTATTGTTAGCGTAGTTGGAAATTGTCACAACACCGTATTGAATGAGAGTACAAGCAAATTTTATTAAATATTAAAAAAATAATGACATATGATATTATAGTAAAAAGCGTTGTAGTGAAATAGTGACATATAAGTTAATATTATTATTATTTTACAATATAAAATAGCGTAAAAGGACAAGAAACAAAATGTCATATAGTATTATTTTACAATATAAAATAGCGTAAAAGATCAAAGAACAAAATGTCATATGTCATAGTTCATCCGACGGTGTTGAACTTCTCGTAGCCATCATCATCATCATCGTCGTCTACGCATGGTGTGGTGGATATGAGTTCACTCATGACCAACGCCCAGCGTTGCCGATGGAAGCTGAAAACCAGAGTGAGACTAGACACATAAAAGTCGAGCCTTTGTTAACGGTACAGCACGCTATATATATATATATATATATATATATATATATATAGATATATATATATATATATAGATATATATATATATATATATATATATATATATATATATATATATATATAACTTATGTATGTGTGTGTGTGTTACAGTCAAGGCTTTGTTAACAGCACGCTATATATTTCTTAAACAACACAAGTGTAAAAATAGACGAAACCCGAGAGCAACGAGAGGCGTACTTCGACCCAGCCCGGCAGTGAAATCGGCTGACATGTTTTTATCAGTAGGCCGGTAGCAGTCGGCTAGCAGGCGTGCAGAAGTAGGCCACGCACAGACGTTATCAGTGACCCGACGACCTCAGGCCGCCCAGCAAACAACGGCGGATTTTTTAAAACTAGAACTATGTATAGCCGTCAAACGTTGCGCAGTTGTATATAACGTTATTTTAAAATTAAACTATTGTGTTATACTGATGCATTTTAAAAGCGTTCGCTGTATAGGAGTATATATTAGTTAGCATTCGTGCAAACAACGACAGAGATTACTTACGAAAGATGCAGCAGTAGGCCCAACGCAACCCCGAGTTCAACGTACACAACCAGCAAATCGGAGCATAACGCAATGCTAGACAGCATCGTGACACTACCAGCAACGACAGCAACAGAATAACAGTAAGTGTATAAAGGAAATACCATAAATGTGTTAGGACATGTAGCCGACGTAAGCCACAGATAGAGCAATAACAAATACCTCATAATTGAAAGAAATGCGAAAAGAAATCCCAGAACTGTCAGCTAACCGACACTGAAACAAAAAAAAACATTTATCATACGTAAAAAAGCAAGTCACTATCATCCTACAAGAACGTTGCATGACATTTCAGACAGTCGACGTAAGCCGCTAAAACAATAACATATCCATCACAATGAAAAACACATGCGATAAGCCTGTCAGAAACTGTCAGCTAACCGACGCTGAAACCAAAAACCCATTAATCACGCGTAAAAAAGGGAGTCACCGCGTCCTACACTAACGTTGCATAACGGTCGTATTTAGTTGCGATTAAATTTCGCGACACGACACTCCGCAAACGATTGTTAAACACACATCCATCGCCGTTAAGGGAATGCGTGAGAAGTAGGGAAGGATTCTGGAGCATGCTCACGGACAGCCTGGACAGAACGTATTGGGTCAGATACTCATGAATTGTCGTGAGTTCATTCAAAAAAAACAGACACTTTGCAAAACATACCAGACCAGGCCATAGGAATGTGCACAACAACAACACCCAGACGATAGGAATGTGCGTCGATAGCGCAACGCGTTCCAACGCCCGCAGCTGGAGATAAGGAAAAATGCGCCAACGCCTGCGCCCTGCTATAAAAGGGAGCCACCGCTCCAACGGTCATAACCACTCGCTCTCTCGATTCATCGACTGCTTCTCTTGTGTTACACGTTCGACTCGACTTCTCGACACCGCCATGGCCACACGACTCCAACCTGAGGTAAGTAACGGAACTTACAAATTTACAAGACCGTTAACTATAGTCACTTGCGCCACGCAAGATAAATACATCGTGTCCACGCTGTCTCAAAGGTGTGTACCATGAAACTAATGGCTATATGTGTCCCTGTTATCAATGACAACGGGTTCCCGTGTACAAGTTCGTCTTGCGCGTCCTGTTGACTGACTGTTAAGGGACTGAGGTGTGGGCAAAAAGTTTCCATCGACTAGCGTCATGGGTATTAGAGTTCACTGGCAACACGTACACTGCTATGACGACAGAGGCAGACCGTTATGCCTCACTGGCGCTGCTGTGGGAGGTCCGTGTCACGGTCAGCTTTGAGAAACTTATGTTAATTACACCAAAACTGGAAGTGGTAGGTTCGTGTGTCTATTCTTTAGAAGATGAAGAACGCTATAGTATATAATTTCCACCATATGCCGTCAACTTATATATAAGTCGCTCCTTTCATAGCAGTACAGTAACCTATATATATTTCATACAGATGACGACACGAAAGCGAAGCAAGCCGGCGCGTATCACACCACCCCTAGCAGCAAATGACCTTCGCCTATATTTACAGGCGAAGCGTCGACGTCTGTCGTCACCGCCTCCATCACAGTCACCAACATTGTTGCAGTCATTGGTGACGTTGCATTCTCCTTCTCCATCAACGTTGGTGTCGCCACCACAGCCGTTCCCATCGTCATCGGGTGACGTCTCCGCCGCTATCGCTACCGCTTCCATCACAGTCACCACCAGTGCCGCAGTCATCGATGACGACACATTCTCCTTCTCCACCGTCGTTGGTGTCGCCACCACAGCCGTCCCCGTCGTAATCGGTGACGTCTCCGCCGCTGTCGCTACCATTAATACTAGCTCCACTAAACTGACTATTACTTGTGGAGTGCCTCAGGGTTCCATACTGGGACCATTACTGTTTCTATTATATATCATTGATATTGCTAATGTCTCAGATATTCTTTCTCCATATTATTTGCTGATGACACTAGTGTATTTATACAGGGTGATCAATTGGATGATATAACTAACAAAATGAATCTTGAACTAAAAAAACTTGTAGCTTGGTTAAATGCTACATATTGTTCAAGTATTATAAAGGTTCAAAAGAAAGCAGTGAGAATGCTCCTCTCAGCTAAAAGAACAGCTTATACTAAACCTATCTTTAAACTACTAAACATCTTAACGTTTAGACAACTACATGTATACTCAATACAAATGTTTATGTATAAATACAACAGTGGTCTTCTACCTACAATTTGTGATAATATGTTTAAACTTAATCAATATGTTCATAGTTACGATACAAGACAATCTACACAAATACATATATCCATGGCAATTTTAGAAATAAAACTTCGTTCTGTAAGAATTAAGGGTGCTATAATTTGGAATTATTTTGACACAAGACTCAAGTTTACTTCTTATTCAATAATGAAGTACACATGTACACTTAGGCAATTTATATTACACAATGATGTCAATATATAACATGTATCACAATAACGATTGTTTTTTACACCTGCACGCTATTTTTGTGTTTAATACTATGATATATGTATTGAAATATATACTAGGGAGTATAACATTGTATAACGTAATAATTCCCCTATTGTTCTCTTTACTTTATTATATAGGATTTGCCTTGATTTGATTTGTACGTATTGTAAAGAGTTACAATATATTAGATTTGATTTGATTTGACATTAATGTTGAAAGTAATATTTCATAAAACGCGCACCAGTGTGATTGTGTCGAAGCAATGATTATAGGTTAACATGTATAACTAAGTAAAATAATAAAGACAACCGTATATAATTGGGAAAAGCATTTAATGTAAAACATCGTGTACCAATCTGGACAGAGAAAACGTAACAAAATTCAAAAACCTTTGTGAACTACTTCTATACAATTGGTATTTCAAAACGAATCTACGCATGTACACAATGTGACATATTAGAAAGAAAGAAAACATTTCATGTAATGTTAGGGACAGTGGGTTGCATTTCAAATGTCAACACAATTGTTGTGGTCGTTAACTTGATGAGTGCGCAGAACAATTGAAATGGCATGTGTCTCAAAAAACCGCTGCCTCTCTCCCGTCCTATGCCGTCTCAGTCAGACAAGGCGGTTCAGAAGAGATCAAATTGAAGTTTTTAAGACAATGAATGGGTATAGAAATATTGATAGAAATAGTTTTTCTCACTCAAGAAAGATAATAGAACTAGGACATGAGGTACATTAGTAAAGGATCAGTGTAGATTGGATATCAGGAAGAAGTCGCTCTCACAAAGGACAATCAATGAATGCTTAAAAATAACGTTGACACATATCTCAGGAGGGCGGGTTACACGATGATAGAACTCCCTCTCTCAAAACATTATTAGTCTAAACAATCTGCGTACTGTCTCAGTCAAGTTGTTGCTGGGGTGGAGGATGTTGTCTGTAGTCAACTTTCTCAGTCTAGTTGTTGCTGGGGTGGAGGATGTTGTCTGTAGTCAACTGTCTCAGTCAAGTTGTTGCTGGACTGGAGGCAGACCTGGGGCAGAGTACATTTTCAGTACGAATACGAGTACATTGATGATCACCGAGTACGAGTACATTGATGATCACCGAGTACGAGTACATTGATGATCACCGAGTACGAGTACATTGATGATCACCGAGTACGAGTACATTGATGATCACCGAGTACGAGTACATTGCTCAAAGCTGAGTACGAGTACGAGTATATTTCCATGAGTACGAGTACATCTTGTATGGTATTATAGTAACTCTGTATTGTAATAACAATGTATTTTAAAAATAAACATTGTTAATTAATTCATATAAGCTAGCAGTACTTAGCACTGTCACTTGTGAGAGCAACAAAGGCATTGTATTTCGTTATAGGCTTACTGGACTTCCTGGCTTAATTAAACAAACACAAGGATTATGGCCTGGACTGGTAACTAGTACAACTATGCCTATGAACTAGGGGTATCTGACAGGGACAAGAATCAAAAGATGTTGCCTCTTGAAGTGAAGTCTTTGTGGCTTCAGTGCAATCAATGGGCAGAAAAGTGATCCACGGTATGAGTTTGTGAAAATTCATCAATACCAAGTAAAAATGAAACCACATCTACTAAATGTAACAATAATAACTATTACAAATCAGGGGTTATTACGTTGCAATTAATATCATGGTTATTGCATTAGAATTAACATAATATAAATGTTTTTAATGATCCTGTATTAGAAAACATATATAACTCAGCTGAGATGCATGCAAGAACATAAAAAAAATATTTTATTTATATGCAGGTAATACAATGTGTTACCTTTCTTTTTGAAATTGTTGTAGTTGTTAATGATTTGATGAATTAAGTAATTAAATAATTTTAACAATATCATATGGAGAAAGCACTCAGACGTTTTCGTAATGTACTCATAAAATATGAGTACATTGAACACGAGTACGAGTATGAATACATGACCATAATATAAATGAGTACAAGTACGAGTATTACAAAAATGTACTCGAGTACATGAGTACACGAGTACATGAGTACACGAGTACCAAGTACTTCGTTCCCATGTCTGGTTGGAGGATGCTGTCTGTAGTCAGCTGTCTCAAGTCAAGTTGTTGCTTGGGTGGAGGCGGTAGTGTGTAGTCAACTTTCTCAGTCAAGTTGTTGCTGGGGTGGAGGATGTAGTCTGTAGTCAACTAGGTCAGTCAAGTTGTTGCTGGGGTGGGAGCTGTAGTCTGTAGTCAACTTTCTCAGTCAAGTTATTGCTGGGGTGGGGGTATAGTCTATGCTAGCGCTACCGGTGGCCATTTGGGCCATAGGACGCGTGGCATCGGATTTGGCTAAACAAAAGTTACCCATTTGAGCCAATTTGGCAAATAGTATTTTCGTTGAGAAGCATGCAGAATACATGAGCATTTGTTTTCTTTATGCATTTTAGAAAAATGTGGCTACAGCAATTTGTATTTGACTACAAACAATTGGGAGCTTTAGCCAAAATTGCTAAACAGTATACAATATCAGATCTAGCCCAGATAGTGTGTAGTCAACTGTCTCAGTCAAGTTGTTTCTGGGGCGGGGGCTGTAGTATGTAGTCAACTCAATGGAGGCTTGATATGTCATGGATGGTGGCAAGGGATGGGCTATTTTTGTGCATGTGGGAACGAACAATGCCGAGAAGGAGGGAACGTCGGCCATCATTGGTAAGTACAGGAGTTTGGTCAAGACACTTAAAAAATTGGACAGTTTGTGTCGTCGGGGTTATTAAAAGTAATGGGAGGCAGAGTTCACGAGTAGGCTTAACCTTTGTGGGGAGAGATGACTTTTTTCATGAGAGATGGGCTTCATCTGACCATTGAAGGGTGCTGCAGTTCTTGGGTGTGAGTTTGTCAGGGTTGTTGATGAAGGAAAGATATGGTAAATTATTTAAACTGGATGCTTGGGGGAACACAGAGACAACTCAAAGGAGTACAAATACACATCCAAAGAAATGTTCACCAATTATTTCGGAAAATGAACTGAAATGTGTATGCTTAAATGCCAGGGGGGGCATTCCGTCTCAAATCAACCAAAATATGAAAATCTTGTTGCACTCATATTTTTTTATTCAACCAAGATTTTACCAATTAATCCACGAGTCAATATAACCACACATGTTAAACCATAGGGCTGTAACTCGAATAGTTTTATGACCATTTCAAATGAGGCTGATCCTGTCTTTTTTGCCAATTAAAAAAAATAATGAATACTTCTTGTTCTACTTAAAATGCCAATAAACTCTGAGAATTTCTCCATTAAGTGTAGATAGAGTCATACATACTATACTATAGTTCCACACCTGTATATTAGTTCTCCCATAATCTGCCATTGAAGTTTTGTTTGAGCCAACGAGTGCTTTTATACCATTATTTCAACAATAAAACATGTTGGCACACAAATGAATCTTAATTGTATCAATAATACACATACAATTCTAGGCATGTGAGAAGTTTGAAGTGTTTATCTAGTTTAGTTTATGAGATACTGATCTCCAATTTGATGCATATTAAAAAGTGGCCTATATTTAGCAGCCAACAATTATATATGGCCATGTAGCTAAAATTCCAATTTATTTTTATATGAAAGGCAGGTACAATGCCCATGTAATGCACCATATTTGGATTCCCACTTCAAATGGCTTCATGTTGAAACAATTATTTATAATAATTATACGTATTTTGTGTTTTTATGTAATAAATAGATTACAGCAAAATATCAAATCATATTGCTGATATTGACTACCTATTCTGTAGTAAGAAGAAAATTATGTAAATAGTGTTGTCAAATGGAAAACAAACGTCTGAATATATAGTTCTAGATTATGTACCTGGGTCATTCAACGTGAAATCAAGCAATAGTAAATAAATTGGTGTCTCGGAAATTACTTAATTTGTAACCAATGACTAAGTAGCAATGCTTGAGCAAAATAACTAAGCATATGTCTGCGAATTCTCCCTGTAATGCCCTATTGCAATTGATATTGTGTTGTAATCTACTGATTAGATAAAAACACACAACAATGTATTTGAAATATTTTAATAAGGAATCCAAATATGGTGCATTACACAGGCATTGTACCCGCCTTTCATGAAAAAAATTAATTGGAATTTTGGCTACATGGCCACATAATATGTTTGACTGCTAAATATAGGCCACTTTTCACTATGTACCAACAACTCAAATACCTAGATATGTAGGTGCGTTAGTGACTCAAATAAGATGAATTTGTGTTCTAACATGTTTTATTGTTGAAATATGGATACAAACACAACTTCAATGGCAGATTGTGGGAGAATTAATATACAGATGTGGAATTGTATTATATAAATTACTATCTACATATAACAGACATTAAGCATGCCAAATCTCAATGTTCTAGATCAAATAGTTTTTGGTATTTTTAATAGAACAAAAAATCATCATGATTTCCAAAAATTGGCAAAAACGACAGGATCCATAAAATTTGAAATAATCATACCTCTATCTAAACTATAGCCCTATGGTTTAACATGTGTGGTTATATTGGCCTGTGGATTAATTGGTAAAATTGTGGTTGAATTAAAAAATATGAATGCAACATGCATAGGTTGATCTGAGACGAAATATCCCAGGAGCATAGTAAATAAAAAAAGCGAATTAGACTTTGTGATAGCAGATATTGACCCTCATGTAATATGTGTCACAGAATCATGGGCAAATAATGATATAGTAGATGCTGAGTTAGCATTGACAGACTATGTCATGTTTAGGAAGGACAGACGAGAGAGAAGGGGAGGTGGAGTAATTTTATATATTAAATAATATATCCAAGCATATGAAATAACACTAAAAACTGAGGCAGATTGTGAGAAAGCAAGTTGGTGCAACATATTTACCAAGAACTCGACATTAACAAAATGAGTAGTTCATCATTGTCTAAACTTAGGACAAGAGGAAGATATAAAACTACAAAAGGCTATAAGGGAGATGAGTGTGGGGGAATGTGTTATAATGGTCAAACAAATATCTGATAAGGGCGGGCTATATATAGGTGATAAAATAGTTGGACTCTCGATAAGCCAATTGCTTCCTTGTACATTTGCCATATGTAACTTGTAGTGTTGGATGGCAATATTGTTAAATCTTGTTAAACTGTCTCAGTTAAGTTGTTGCTAGGATGCGGGTTGTAGTCAACTGTCTCACTGAGATTGTTGCTGGGGTGGACGCTGTAGCCTGTAGTTAACTGTCTCAGTGCAGTTGTTGCTGGGTTGGGGGACTGTAGCAAACTGTCTCAGTCAAGTTGTTACATGGTGGGGATTGTAGCATATAGTCACCTGTCTCAGTCAAGTTGTTGCTGGGATGGGGACTGTAGTCTGTAGTCAACTGTTGGTGAAGTTGTAGCTTGGGTGGGGTTTGTAGTCTGTAGTCAACTGTCTCAGATAAATTGTTGCTAGGATGGGGGCTGTAATCTAGTAAACTATCTCGGTCAAGTTGTTGCTTGTGGGGTTGGCTCCGAACACATGGTTTGACTGTTTCCTACTCCATTTTGTGTAGGCATTGCCGTGGAGCGCCAGCAGCTAATCAGCATCATTATTGAGAATCTACACTATAAAATAATTTTGCAAGACTTAACTTGCAGAGTTGTGTTAATATAATAAGTAAGTATATAATATAATAAGTTTAACGTTGATTCGGATTGCATCATATCAACTGATAAAAGTTAATTTTTATTTGATGAGTTAGCCAAATCCCCAGATGAGAGCCTAATTAGTCTAATTACGTATTTTGTAAGATGATTCTGGTGCATACATAATTTACGTTATAATGTAAAATGAGGTTTGGTTCCAGGCTCTGGTGTGTGCGAGAAACACCAAATTACGATCGTTGGTGTGATCAAATTTCTACCATCTTAATTCGGTAGGCGGCGCCACCGGTATGATAAGTAGCAACAAATAGACGACGTGATGTTAATAGTAGGAAATATTGGATAATTTAGTAGAACACTAGTTGTGTATGATTTCTGCATCAACGCACCCCATTTACGGTTCGTCCTCGTTAATAATTATAATGTTCACTACCTATCCACCAAGGGCCGAAAGCAAACACAACGAAGCCAAAATAACTGCAAGATTGGGGAATTTCCGAGTTTTCAGATAACGAATAATCGTGTGACTTATCTTAATGCCACCGTTACCATATTACCAATTAAATATATATAAAGAACAAAAAACAATTGTCGAGGAATGGAATACTTATAAATGTTAGGATGTCGCTACCATTATTATGTGGCAGAAGTATTTTTAATCTCTATTATAGATTAACACTCTGCAAAGAGGCGCCACCGTCTGTCATACATTCACCTCATACGTCACTGGTTTCCGCCGTGTGGCGCCAGTGTTGTATTTACGCAGAGGCCGGTGTGTCGTACAATGGACACCGTTTAGCAGAATCACTTATAATTAATGTTTCAATCATTGCCATTTATTTGTCAGAAATTGGGAATTTGGCAGGTTAATACATCATTATCTGGAAAACGCTATATTTCACAGTCATAATGTATTAATTGTTAATACGTTAACTTTAAATTTTTGTAGCCTGGCAGTGTCTCCTCCTAGGCGCCGAGGTCCACTTTCCTCTTTCTAATTTCTTTCGTCTCCTTGGACCATTGCCCTCTGATCTGCCGATGCATTAAATGATCACAAAGGTAGTTATTTAGAGTTATTATATCGTGTCTACTGCTCACCCGACATGCCTTTCGAAACAAAATTAAAACAGGGCGAATTGAGTGGTGAACCACTCTCCAGAGGGCGACACTGTGGCTTCCTTACCGCCGAAAAATAAAGTGTATGTGTGTGTGTGTGTGTGTGTGTGTGTGTGTGTGTGTGTGTGTGTGTGTGTGTGTGTGTGTGTGTGTGTGTGTGTATGCGTGCGTGCGTGTGAGTCATATCACCATAGTAACGCGTTTTCTTCGGATACTATTTGTAAATAACATAGAAGTTCTAAATGTCGCATTGTCTCGTATAACAGATGAAATTAAAATCAGATGACATGAAATTCGTTGCACATTCTCATTAAAAGTGCAAACCTTTTTGCGTCAGAACCAACGTGCATCTGACCGAGGCACATAACAATTTACATAAATATCTACATAAATTATACCAAGGGATCATTAAGCATGCCTAAATGTTGCGGATTGCTACGAAGGGGAGGGCGTGTTTACAATACTGTTACGTAACTAAGCCGATGTAGGCCCTATATATTTCGCTTCACAAGTTCAAAGCACTGTTTTAGTCAGATCAGAAATAGGTCAGAAATGTCGCAGTATCGAAATTCAAACGGGGGGGGGGGCAAAGCTTAGCATTTTATTAGTTTACCATGCATGCTAACATGTAGAGGTGAAAGAGGTTGTATGCTAAACAGTGACCCAACACCCCCTTAAATACGCCACTGAGCTCAAGGCATGTATTAACTGAATGACTTCGATTGATGCAAGCCAAATTCACAACTCGTGCGCGTACGATTGACTGAGACACTACGAGCGGTACACCTTCCGACTTGGGCTCGGCTTTACAGTGACACTGGGTCAGTCCACTGATCATGAGACGAGAGGTAGTTGTTGTTTGCTACGTAATTTCGGAGGGGGTCGGTTCAGCGTTATGGTTCGTTACAAATTTCCGAGAAAAAAAGATCTTAGATTTATCACTTAATACCTATTTATGATGCCCGTTATCTTATTAAATCATGCATTATCTAAATTAAAAGTGCTAAGAGGCAATTACTACGTCATTAAAAACAGTCAAAGCCGTTTGATAAATATATCTCGCGACGTCCCTTAGCAATAGGATCAGTTTAGCTGCTAACATCGCAACTATTTTGCCGGGAAAGACAGTGACAGAAAATAGAGAGGTTCATCACTTGAAACATATGATAACTGAGTACGTGTACAAGATCAGAGATACACATAAGTCCCAGTTACAAATTAAGATTTTCAACAACTTGATATTGGGAGGACTATATCTATGACTTGTAGATCGTATAATGAAAGGACCACCAAAATAACATCGAACATTTGTTGAAAACTTGTGTTTGGAATTGTCTGTATCTAATCTGTGCCATTTCACCTATCAACTAACATGGACATTAGCTGTAAGAACGTTCGGCGTTTTGCGATAACTGTATAGGAACATAAGTTAATTGTCTAACGTGTTTGCATAAAGCGTCTTGCAATGCAAATAAATGCCTACGTTATATTAACTCTTGCCAATTATGCATTTCATGGTGGTCAGTACTAAACGATGAGATCATGTTGGATTTATCGGACAGGCAAGATATAAAAATAAACACGTCATGGGTTAATTAATATTTAATTGTTGTTAATATCAAAACCACACCAGTGAAGCATTGTACACTATAAAGGTTGTTAAACACAGTTTTGGTTTCAATCCACATGCCGATGAAATGTGGTTGTGATATACATCTGACAATTACTGCGATGATTCATATAAACCCTGTACATATGTTTTTATCAAATATGTTATGGTACGTCTAGAAGTAGTTTCTTTAATGTCAATATATTGTTATTGTAAGTAATGTATAAACAGCATCATGACAAAACACAAACGTCAACAGATAGTTGTGTGGAACATATTGTCACACAGACAACGTCTTTGCGTTACTTGTACAATTAACGTGTTGTTCTTCATGAGCACATCAGCCGGTTACACAATAACATGCAGACGCCTGTGCAAAACAATCCATAAAACCACACACCAGTTAGTTTCTTATAATTAATACTTATTCTTAATACGAAATATACAAATTGTTATAAAGCGATAAATAATAAGCCACCCGTGTCAAGTGAAAACGGCCACAACTTGGCTATCTATCTGACACAATACACATGCGAGAAAAATCCACTTCAATTGTTTAAAAACAAGGTTGACACATATTTCAGTAGGGCGGGTTACAAATAGATTAAAAAGTATTGGACGATAAGCCAACAGCTTCCTTGTCCACTTGCCATCTGGGCCTTTGCCTTGGATGACAAGCTTGTTAAATAATTAAGTGTTATCATGATTTAACGAGCATCAAGTCATAGTGCAGGAGTACATTTGTAATGATATCCATAAACGTTTACATAAACAGTTTTAGAACGTAACTAGAACATTTCCATCATGTCACCATAAAAAGTCATACGTATGTGTTAAAATATAGTGCCTATGATTACATCTTCTTAGGTGCACTGCGTATGAAATCTGAGAGTGTATACTGTTATTAGACGCTTTATACATGGTCGTGCATTGCACTGAAGTATGCGTTGTGTTAAAACGATATGCACAACCATGTACCCAGTTGTGTATATAAGATACCGGAAGCAAAAGGGAGGAGCAAAGCTTCGTCACCCATCATTAGTCTACCATGCTGCCATGTAGTAGTGCAACAGGCTAAATACGAAAAAAAAACAATTAAGCTAATGGGGGACACGGCCCAATGCCCCTCCCCCCACAACATACGCCACTGCACGCACGCACACTCATACAGCGGTGCAGTCGGCAGATCAATTCACACGGTTATGTCTCGTAGATCGTTCTATGTGACATTCCATAGGCAGCCAGACAGTGACAGCTTGAAGCGGCTAGTTCTGAAGGTATCCACTAGTTATGGCCGAAGTGTTGCACGCACCGAAGAACGCACGCGCGCACATGTAAGATCACGACATAAATCTTGTCGTTGTTAAGTGCTATAAGTTGACATGGATACTTTGACACAAGCATGAATTAACAGAACGGATAAATCACGAACAAATTCAAAACATTACCTCTGCAATGGTGTGTACATACTCACCAATATTCATTGATTGTTTTATGTAAAGGTGACCAGGTACTCGGGGTAGGCCATATTATCTAAGAACACCACAAACATATTTGGACTACCAGGGTCGTCCACCGCCGAGTCGAATGGGAAACCTCTATTGCTTGGGTTATTTGGTAGAACACGCATATATGAGTCTCCCGTTGTGTAATCTCCCGTTAAGACCAGCGATCTGTACATTCGCATGTGGCCGCTTGCATCTGGACTGGCATACCCTTGTGCAGAGTAGCTTGAATTCACAGCAAAGTAAACGCCTTCACCATACGCAGTTGCTGAAAAAGACATGGTTATTGACACTACAAAGGTATACAACCTATAGACGTACACTTTTGAACTAATACATAATTACATAGTAAAATCGTGTTATTTCATTTTTTATTTCTGTACAATATATATTTCAATTCAGTTTCATGGTTTGTGTTCGAAGTTCGATAGAAATTGTTTGTATATAACCTGTTTTCCAACAAGCATTTTTGAGCATATTCTTGAGCCACGTTGTTAACAGTTGACCTGACTCTGATAGAATTACAAAATAAAGTATTGCTCTGTAAACACAGATGGGTTTGCTTGTGAGAATGTGTTTGTGTGTGAGTGCATCAGAGAGAGTGTGCATATGTACAAACACTGGAATGGAGAGCGTAACATAATTATGAATCCCCAGACAGCATCAGGTTATTCGTTAAATTATTAGATGTAGGTTTTTTATTTTATAGGCTTTTGAACCATGAAACGTACAATTCTTGCCACAGTAGCTACGGTTGAATCCACCATTGTTGATGTTCCAGATGGCATCAGCACTTGTTCCATGCCACAGACTGCGTTCAATGGTTCTTGGTTTTCTTCTACGCTTCTCCATGTCGCCTCTATGCAGCACATAAAGCCGGTACAGGGTGGGATTCTGGACTCTCTCAACCTGTAATTGTCAACAGTATGTTAACTGGCAATCTGAACCAATTATCAGTATGTATTGACACCACGAAATGTAAGTACTTACGTTGTCGAGTACATATATATGCATGGCTTGGCCCAACTCACTCGCAGTTGGCTTCATTCTTTATCAATTTACACAATCTCATGTCAGCCTTTTCTGTTAGATACGACACAAGATTTAACAAGATTGCCATCCAATCAAAGACCCAGATGGCAAGTGGATAAGGAAGCCATTGGCTTATCGAGAGTCCAACATTTGTAATCTATGTATAATCCGCCCTCCTGAGATTTGTGTCAACCTTGTGTCAACTTTGCTGCTAGCAGTAACACAATCTGTAGGTATTTTTTTCCATTAATAGATTGTCCTCTGTGAGAATGAGTACTTCCCGATATCCAATCTACACTGATCCTTTACTAATATTACATTATGACTTTAGTTCTAATATATTTCTTGAGTGAGAAAAATATATATATATCAATATTTTCATACACATTCAATATCTTAAAAACTTCAGTTTGATCTCCTGTTAACCGCCTTGTCTCTAGGGTTGTTAAACCACATTGTTTCAGTCGTTCTTCATAACCAAGGTCTCTCAGTTCTTGAATAATTTTAGTTGCTCTCCTCTGTATTCTTTCAAGCGTATATATATCCTTCTTACAACATGGTCTCCAAGCTTGTATATAGTACTCTAAATGAGGCTTAACTATTGCTTTATACAGAGGTATAATTAGCTTTTTTCCTTGTATGTTATACATTATTTCTCCTAATCAACACAAGAATTTGATCATTCTTCGAAGCTGCACACTGCTCTGAATCTTTCACACCAGCACTTGTTGCAACTCCTGAGTCTCTCTTTTGTCTTCTAGTAGTACCAAGAACAGTATCTTCCATTATATAGTTTACATTCAGGTTCCCGTGTCCTGTATGTAGGCATTTACATTTCCTAAAAATTAATAACATCTGCCATTTCTCTGAACATTTAACTAATTTGCTTAGATTTGTTTCATACGCAAATTTCAGTACGTTGCATGTTATATTAACGTCCGAGTCATTGATATATATATATATATATATATATATATATATATATATATATATATATATATATATATATATATATATATATATATATATCGCTGTGCGATAATATTTTGATTAATTTGTTACACGGTCATGAACATGTGTATGGACAGTATTGGCCTATTTGGGAGAAAAAGACGATTAGGCAAAACAGTAATTTTCTATTGCTATTTAAACTAAACTCCTGAAATTTGAATATGTTGTTTACCAAATAAAGGAATGTGCACAACTTGCAAAAATGGTAATCAAAGAACTTGTCCCACATTCTTATTTTGTGTGTTGACATTCGTAAAATATCGGAACAGTACAAATTTTATTATTTATTTTTACTTAGTGATTGTTGAAAACATTATTGTTGTAAACCAGACCTGTTATACAGTGGAACCCTGAAAATGGATGATTAAAAAACATTAATCATTACATATCAATGGTTTAGTCATAAATTTATTACAATAATTTGTTTGCGTAACTTGATGTTACATCCTAAAATGCTGGTACAATTACATTATATATACATTCCTGGTGTATCCAACGGTATGTGATACGTAGTGACTCGGCCAAATGCTGAGCATGATAAGTGGTCCCTGCTTTGGGGTTCATGGTCCCTGCTATGGCCACACTTAACAAAAACCCTGCTTGTGGTACCCCACTCAAAACTGATTTCCAGTTTGAAACCTCCCCATCTACTACAACACGCTATCTTCTGTCAGTCAGCCATTGTTCTATCCAGTCGATTATGCCATCCCCGATTGCATGGGCTTTTAACATATGTAGTAATATTTGATGTGACACTTTGTCAAAAGCTTTCTGAAAATCTTAGTATATAATATCTACTGGTGATCCCTCGAATATAAACTTGGTGATTTCTTCTGAAAAACAACATATTTTTTAAGCATGACCTCTGATTTTAGCGTAAGTTGGTATACACTTAATCACTGTTTTGTTTACACAGTGTTCTGCGTATTCGCCAGGTGGCAGGCATTTTTTGTGGTTCATGCGAGCGTCATAGAAAATATATTGTTAGCCGTATGTTATTGTCAATATTAAATTAAATCCTAAATAATCCAGTCTAAAGTGTTCTTATAAACATAAAAACATCCTTATTCAAGGCTAACGTAGCAATCAAATTAAAACAAATTTCTGCAAATGGCAGGTAAATACCACGAGGCATGTAATATGCGGCCGTTGCAATATTAAATTAAATCCTAAATATCCCAGTCTAAAGTGTTCTTATGAACACAAAAACATCCTTATTCAAGGCTAACGTAGCAATCAAATTAAAACTAATTTCTGCGATGGCGCCATGCAAATGGCAGGTAAATACCACGAGGCATGTAATATGTGGCCGTTGCAGCAACTGGGTGGACTCCGTCAAGTCCGGGTGTGAAAAGTCCTGGGCTGAGGTTCAGGTGGATAGTTTTGGCTTTGTGTGTAGGGGATGTGCGAAGATAAAGGAACTAGAGGTGGAGTTGGAACAGCTGAGGCTGCTCATTGTGGCAATGGGTGGGTTGTGCAATTGGTTCTGGTGGGGAGTGGGGACAGTAGATAGTAGAAAAGAACGAAGGTGTCAGGAATGAAAGCGACGGGAGCGCATGATAGCCAGGAGATTGATAACAGTCAGGTGACAAGACTGCAGTACAGAATGTGACAGAAGAGATCCAACGGAAGAGCTATTCTGAGGTAGTAATAGAGAGGGTGAGGAGGAGAGCAAGGGTGGTTGTGGGGGACTCGATCGTTAGGAAGTCCAACAGAGTCTTAATCGTTGTAGTTTGCTTGCCTAGGGCCAAAATAGAGGCGACAACTGAGAGGGTAGAAAACATCATGGGTTTGGGCAAGGGTGAATCTGTTTTAGTATACGTAGGAACAAATAACGTAGAGAGGGAGGGTAAGTAATTAGGAAATACAGGTAGTTAGTCAGAACACTAAAGCAGACGCGGGTTAAGCAGGTCATTCTGTCAGGGATTTGACCTTTAATGGGAAGGAGGGGTCAGGGATATCGCAATTGCCGGTGGGTGGCAATTAACATGCTAGTCCAGAATCTACGTGGGGAAGAGGAAGGTGGGTCTGTGGGGATGTTTTATTGGGAGGGCTGATATGAACATGAGGGATGGGCTTCATCTAAGTGAAAAGGGGGCAGCAGTGTTTGAGGTTGAACTCTCAGCAGCAGTAGACAGTGGCATGGGTAGCATAACAAATAGTTTTGGTAGTATTAGTAAACATTGCATTGTTTGGGGGTTATTTAGAGGTGCTTCAAACACTAAGGACAAGTGACCACTAGCACACACAAACCAGTAACAAAATATAACGAAAACATATCTGAAGCTGGTTATATATGCATGTGTGTAAATACAAGCAGCATAGTAAATAAGAAAAACGAATTAAACAGTATGGTAGAATATATTGACCCTTATATAACTAGTATAACCGAATTATGGGCCAACTTCATTAGACATAAAATGCTGAATTAGGACTGACAGGATACGCAATGTTTAGGACAGATAGGAAGAAGGGGAGGGGAGTTATTATTCAGGCGTACAGAAATAGAAATGGAAGCAGATTACGACGAAGCTGTCTGGTGCGAAATAGTTTCAGGAAATTCAGCATTGACCATTGCATTAGTTTATCGAAGTCCAAACATAAGCGAAGAGGATAACACACAAATACAAAACGCTATGAAGGAAGTGAGTCAAGGGGGATGTATCATAATGGGAGATTTTAACCATGGACACATACAATGGAAATCTCTAGAGAGTACAGGGGGTGAGGACCAAGAATTTATATTTTTAATTCAGGATAGCTTCCTAGCTTACTCAGCAAGTGTTAGAACCAACCAGGGCAGAGAATGTATTAGTAATAGTTTTGTCATCACAAAAAGAATTAGTGGACAAAAATGCATGAATCATTGGGTAAAAGTGATCATAATCAAATACATTTTGACATCAATGTAAAATCAGAAAGCAAAAAGTACAGGATAAACCTCCACAAAGGTAATTATAAAGATATGAGAAAATATTAGCAAAGCTAGATTGGAATAACATACTGAGGAATAAGACCACAAATGAATGTTGAAACATTCTAAAATATGAAATTGAGAGTACCATTGATATTTTTTTTTCATGAGAAAAACAAGGAAAACGGTCTAGAAAGAAACACTTGTCAAAACAAGCTATTAGAAAAGTAGTGTTCAAGCAAACTATGTGGAGGGCTTATAGGCGTACCAGAAAGGATGAAGACTGCAAATTAAAAAGTGGCACTTAATCCAGCTACGGCTGAAATTAAACAATCTAAAAGAAGATAAAAGCAAAAACTAGCATGTAACATAAAAAATTACAGCAATAATTTTTATGCATATGTCAGGAGTAAACAAAACGTACGAGACAAGGTCAGACCTCTAGAAGACGGTGCTGGAAATATAATATCATAAGGTTTTTTAATGGCGGAAGACCTTAATGGTTACTTCAGAAAGAAGAGATATCTCTTTGTTGGCCGATGATTCGGTTATACCAATTATGTGAGGGCCAATATCTTCTAACTATAATGTATAATTATTTTTTCTTATTTACGATGCTCCTTGCATGTAAACACATAGCTTCAGGAATTTTCTCCAGACTTTTTTACTGGTTTGTGTGTATATTGGCCTCTTGTCCTGTTTGAAGCACTTCTAAGTAACCCCCCTGCACTTCTAGTTTAAACAATGTTTGTTACCAAAACAAGTTGCTATGTTTCCCATGCCACTGTCGACTGCTGCTGATAGTTCATCGGCAAACATTGCTGCACTTTTTAATCTTTCCACTAATATGAAGCCCATCCCTCATGAACATAACGGCCCTCCCAACAAAACATTCCCACAAATCCACAAATCTAAGTACTTCCTCCCTACATAGCTGCTGAACTAACGTGTTGGTTGCCATCCTCTGGCAATTTTTATATCCCTGACCCCTGCTACCAATTACAGGTATAATCCATGACAGAATAATCTGCTCAAAGCGTGTCTGCTGTTCTAACGAACTGCCTGTATTTCCTAACTATGGCAGTTGTGCCCTCCCTCTCTGCATTGTTAGTCACCATGTGTACTAAAATAGAACCTCCCTTGGTCGGACCCACAATTTTTCCACCCTCTCTCTGTGATAGCCTCTATTTTTGCCCCTGGAAAGCAAACCACTACGTCGTCCCCCTTGATTAGCGCTTTGTCAGTCTTCGTAACTATCGAATCCCGCAAACACAATCGCTCATTGCATACAATAATTATCTACACTGGTAGCAGCGGCTACATTCCATTAACATGTTGTCTCACACCAGACATGTAAACGTATTTCCTTAGCATTTATCAGTGCTAATCTAAGGTTGACAGCAAATTACATGATTGTGTTTAAATTGCATTTAGTTAATATAAGTAATAGATAAGTTACACAATCTGTCATTCAGTGATATGTTGGTTTCATATTTAAGGCCATGTATGCACAAATATTATGATGATTTTCCCAAGCTCCAAAACTGGATGAATATATAGTTGTTGTGTAGGAAGACATCATCATTCTGCACGCACGCCCATCACGAGCACACGCATTCATACACATGCGCCGGCGCAGACACACAAGGCTAACCTTTGTCACGCCACGGATAAGTCCTCCTGCAGTGCGCATGATGTCTTTCTCCACCATCTTGTATTCACCACTGCTTTTGTGCAGCGATTCCAGCTTGACGTTTTCTCTGTCACCCATGCTTGTCCAGTTAGCGGGCAGTTCGATGTCGCCTACACAATGACAGATACAACCAGTCATCTGTGGTGTAGAGGCCAACGTTTACTTCTATGAGATGAAAACTGGGGGAGTGAACTGCTAACCTCTACGTCCACGAAGCAGCTGGGAATGTGGACTAGGTGTGCTAACTGGTAACTGATGTGCATCACATTATTTACACAATTCGCTTACCAGTACTAGGCATTCATATAAAACAGTCCAAGAAGAAATATACTGCATCAAGAAGATGTGTTTGTATAAAGAAATCATTCAACAGATACGTTGTTTAGAGGCAAAGGAGAAACAGGTTTATTTTTTAAATGTTCATTCAAATTTATAAAACATTATTTGGAAAACAAATAACAAACTGATTAAAAAAGTAATTAGGAACTACATATATTTAAAAAGTTTATGCACATGTATCATATTATGGTTTCTTGTCTCCAAATTGAGGAGCGTTATATGTAAAACTATGTCAGGCAAATGTCAGCGATTTTATTTTTTAAAGTAATAGTGACAATTGTCTTGAAGTTATTTTCTATAAAATGTAATGTATCAATCATACGAAGTCGTGTTTCCGCATGTGTTCATCACATGTAGGGAAACGGGGATAAAGTAGGCCCCTTTTAAGCATGGGTTGACCTACATATGACATTAGTATAAAAAAGTTATTTTGTGTTACATTGCCCAGTCTCAATATACTGACTACGTGTATGAACAGTCATGATATTCTATCTTAATAAATACTATAATTCAAATGAATTTGAAAAAGAATTTGAAAAAGAGACCCATTTTTGTATGAAAAATAACTGGAGGCCAAAATGGGCCCCACACAAAAATTCCCCATGTCACTCAGATATTGGCACAAATCTCGCACGAAAACGACCCAGGCTCATACCCTGCACACTCCCGATGTGCCAACTGGCCACGCCCACCACACTGCACCCGTCCTTCACCCTTCCTACTATCCGAACAAATATCCGTTTGGAATAACAACCTGTATAATCTACTAATTATGGCGTTTAGTAGACTAATGTGCTGTAATTAATATACTGACACTAGTTTGTGATGTAAATAGTAGGTCTAGTTTAAAAGACACGCTAAATATTTTAAGAAAAGTTTCAAAAACACAAATGTGAGACTCAGGGTTCTGGATTCGCGCCTAGCTTGCACGTACAATGTTGGTTAGTCCCCTTGCGAGTCTCTAAATACTACTAACATTTGTTTACACCGGTGCATTTCAGGATAGCTAAATTGGGGGCCGACTTTACCATGCTTTCCCCTACATGTCAAGTGCTAGATGACTAACAACAATACTGCCAGAATTGTAAATATTTCAAACATATTGCATTCAGCTGCATATTGTCAATCTTTAAAAAAATGTATTTATGTAGGTTTACAACAGACAAGTCACACTTTCTTTTTCATTGACCACATATTATGTGGATGTATTAATGTGAGTTTTCTGTGATTTTTATTTTCTCCCCAAAGTACGACTTTCCTGTGTTTTATTACCAAATCCTAAATCATTAATTCTTGGAAGATTACCTAAATATTTTTCAAAATTAGACCAAATTACCCTTACCAAATCACCATGTATACACGTACAGGATGTTTTGAGTACGCCTGGAAATCAACGTTACGTTGTCAGAACTATGGTTTTCATTTTGAATACGTACATGCTTAGACAACACAAACTTGTCATTAAACCTATTGATTTTGTATGCTCTACACGCACGCACGCATGCACGCACGCACGCACGCGTGCGCGCACACACACACATAATAAAGTTGATGTTGTTATTTTACTGTAGTCTTTAACCAACACAATAAATCTAACGTACCGCCAACGATGGTGCGTTTGACATTTACGCCATTGTGGTTGGCACGTGTTGTCTCAATCATTTTGTTGAAGTCTACACGGTATGTCACATCATTATCCTCCTTCCATTCGTGGTTGCGTTTGTTGGCTTGGTACGCATTTTCCAACATGCTGTTGATCTCACCAGGGTAGTTTGTGAACTTGCCACCATCGGAATACGACCAGTGAACCTGCACAAAACATACAAACACTGTGTTAGCAACATTCACAATAGAAATAAAAAAAATCCAGTGTTGTACAGACAACGAGTTTCCAGTCTTCAATGTATAATTTGAATGCGTTAAGATATTCAATATGATAAGTTTAACATATTAGAACATTATTAGAATTTAGAAATGACCAACAGAAAATGGAAAATTGGAAATACTGGATTAGTTGAACAATAACGGGTTGTGCAGGCTGCCTGATCCATGGATACATAATAGGACCGAATGGACGTAATGGGAATTAATTCATAGTCTTCTGTTGTTGAGTCAATAAATTAAAATGCATCAAATACGTCAAATGTTTGCACCATTTTTGCAATCAGAGATTCCTGTGATTTCTTCACATCTGCAACTTCTATGCGTCTGAAGATCTCGGATATCTTGACGTTTGCTTGGCTTGTGTCTGCTTTTATTCCTTGGATGCGGATGAACTTCTTAGGCTTTCTATTCTCAATGGTTACTTTCACACTGAACGCATTCTCTAGCGACAGTATCTGGTCAGTCTGAAAAAAATACTATATCTTAACTTGGTATACTAGTGACAATTCTACATGCATATACAGTTTTTACGTATATGTAAAATGTATCAAGGACAATATGACAAGTATATTTTGTTGATGTTGTAGTAAACATTATTAGTGTTGCTCTAGTCTTCATCTCATTGTTGAATGCTTCCTAAATCCTGTTTCCCTTGTGTGTTACAAGGGGAAATGCATGGTCTGGAAAAAGTGCCAAAGAAATTGTGTTAATCATGATATGCGTGTTAAAATGGTAAAATAAGCGCCATGTTTTATGTGAAAGGGAGCGAAAGCCATCAAATGAATGGAAAGTCCCAGTCTAGATACGTCCATGCAGATACATATTAATTTCATTACAAACCTATTGCTATACTAGTTGATGTGAAATGTCTTAAGATGCAGTTGTTTAACTACGTGAATCATTATATTAATGATTAATTATTAGGATCATTATACATGGAAGGACATGATCATGTTAGACAGATACGTCACCTCAACTTGAGTCAGTTTCGTGATGGCAGCTAGGTCTGCTTCGCTGTTAAGTAGAACATCCGGACATTCCTTCTCACACAGCTGTTGTACGGCTTGCTTCACGCGATCAATCACACCCTGTGATTTAGCATAGATGTTGAAAGTGATGCGTTGTCGGCTCGCAGTTCTACCTTCGCCAGACCCACCATGGAAACGACCTATGTAAGAACAAATAGAAATCAATAAAACATAGATACGATGATACTAATGCGGGTAAGTTATGAGGTTAAACCTCCTACAAGTGAACCCTGTACATTTCTCAACGGAAAGTCACAACGTGACACCTTGTCTAGTTAGCACGAAATGAAAGAGACTGTACAGCTAAGAACATGATGTTGGCATTCCTAAAACATTGTTGCACCTCGCACAGTCCAAATAGAGACTTCAGATTCAGAAAAGACAACAAGAAATTAAGTTCGTGAAAGTTTTCGTGAAAGAACATTACATTATTCAGTTAAGAAGTGAACAACACATTACAGAGGTTTTTCTTATTCCATTGGTTGGATTAATTGGATTAACATAACAGTTGCTTGCATTAGCAATTGTAAAGTGCTATGTAATTTATGGAATATTCATGATGAAAGTTTACCTTCATCTTGTCTGGTACGTGCACCTGTCAAGACACGTCTTGCTTCATGAACGTTGGGGCCACTGCCAAACAGTACTTCTTCAAATGCCTAAATGAGGGACAGTTGCAAAATCGCATACTCAAATATAATATAATATATAATAAAATTAATAGATTATATTAATCCGATAAATGTCAAATCAAAATTGTCCCATTATATAATTTCGGCACAACAGTGATATAACATAACAGAACAAGCAGTGAAATTACATGAAACTGTCTGTGGCACAGAGAAACATTATAAATAAGCATATGTAAAAACTGTGTTAACTGACTAATTTCTATGATACTGACATAAATGTATTAAAAGTAGATCATCTATTCATGCTTGTCTCATCCTTTTCAAATGGCACATACCTGCTAGCACGTACCGCAGTGTAAATTAACGCAGTGTTGAGAGGATGGTCTCTGTAGTAATTACGAACTTACCTGGATGACGCGATCGTCCCTCTGATACACGACAAACCGCACATCTCTAAGTGTTGTCTGAGGGTTACGACTGCTGAACAGGAATAGCTCTTCACGCATCACCTTAGCAACGAAATGTGCCTCAAAGCCCAAGTTGCCAGTGCCTATGGGAGGGATGGCTACAGACGTCATCTTGTTGTTATCTGCTTCCTGGAAGCAGTTGGCCAGCAACATTCTCAGAACCTGCAACAAAACATACTCTGTCTGATTCATACTTATACATATTCACTTCTAAGGATGTCTTCGAGTCACTACCATCCAATAGATGTGGAATCATAGACACCCATAAGAAGCAGCTACAGTCAAACCTGCTCATGCGACCAACGACCACAGTCAACTCCTGAATTGTATTATACATGCAATCTGTACTAAGACACCACTTTGTGACCATCCATTGAGCAGTCGCTTATGGCAGTTTTGACTCTATGTTTAATTGTGTGAAATATGTGCTTTCATATAAAACAGTTGTTGTGTTTTCATATATAAACAATTAAATACGTCTGTCAAATCATCATTGTACCCCAACGTCACATCAACTTAATGTTTGTGACTATGAGCAGTTCATTTTTGAAGACAGCTTTAATTTCAATCTGATGCTTAATAACATAACACTAGAATGTAACATTAACATAAACACAAGGTAAATGTGACAGATCATGACTGTCAACACTACCTTTTCACTTCCACCAGTTCCTCCATCCCATCGGCAGCAGGCCCCGTGAACGACAAACTTACAATTGAGTTTTCCACCAGATGTCACTACTACCTCCCCAGACTTGACACCATGGGGTGCTTTCTGTTGGCATTCGTTCTGAAGAGTTTGACCTCCAATGTCCAAAAGAGCTTTAGACACGTAACCTCTTTCTAGCTGAAGTTGACGATTCGTTGAATTGACAATTCCATCAACCTGTAAATTGAGACAATGTTGTGAAAAGCTACACATTCCAAACAATAATAGTATCATGTTCTGCATCATAGGCTTTACACAAAAGCAACAAATCATACAACCAGACAAACTACTGTTTGGCTATTACGTACGCTGTACTGTGAATGGGTATACATGAACGAACTGAAAATGATTTACGTTCACTTGTCCATATATATATATATATATATATATATATATATATATATATATATATATATATATGAGGCGAACAACTGAGCTGTATAACAATTGTTAGCATACACTAATAGCTAATAACATTAAATGTTGCTCCCAATTTATGCAGTGGTGAGAGTTTATCCCATGCACTGCCAGTTCTCTGTACCTTTTCTTTTGCAATTTCAGATTTACACAACGATATTGTGATGCCTTCTGGTGTCTTCAGTTCAGTTGTTGCAGGTCCTGTGGGCTTCCTGGGACGTGTTTGGGGAGGTTGACTGTGTGCTGCTGGAAAATAGATAACCTATTTAAGGCAATATCAGATTCATATTATGCATATGGCACAAACACGTGCTTGTCTAGTCCTTACACAACACACAGGGTATCAGTCATATCCTGGAAGTTATTTAATGACATTGGTTTATTTGACGAATATTTATCATTTGCAATTGTCTTTTGCAATACAGTCTGTTACTGACAATGATTCTACACAGCTGTACTTCCCTGCACCAGCATTTTAAGACTACTTTTCTAATTTATAAGGTCCAGTTAACAGTGCCAGATGACTACTGTTCTGTGCATTTTATTCCACAAAACATAGTGAGAGTTATTAGAATTCTTCGGTCGGGAATAACAACATGTTTCTAGAGAATGAATGTTGTTACAACCACACTGGTAATGTGGTTAACAAAAAAGCTAATTGGATCTCTGTTTTCTCGTGCAATCGCTCATATAGTCGAACCCGATGATCTATGAGTGCGGGTGTGACTAAGCTGGCATATTTGTAATATTCAGACTCAGCCACGTACAACTGACATGCACGTTACAATAGTAATAGCCTATACTTATGTGGAACAAAGCATTCATGGTCCTTCCAGTCGCTGCCGCTTTTTGTATTCCACGATGGCAATTTTTGTTCGAAATGTTCTACACCAGTGACCCAGGCTGATCTCATTTGCACACGGTCTTCTGACCGGGTTTCATTTCATCTGCGTAGCATTTCTGCTGCCCCTCCCCCGGTACTACGTTTGCTGGTGGCGTGTTTGGTATATGGATGTTGTTTCGGTGCTCTGCTTTCTCACGAGTGCTTGACCCGCACAGTTGGAGACTAACTACGTGGAGTGCTACCATTGGCTGTTAGGTCTTGTTACCTCTGGTGTTGCCTTGTTGACATTATTCAAGAGCTATGACATGGCGAAGTAGGTCGCACTTCTTAGATATGACCAGGAATGATACGATTTATGGGGCGTAAACAGACAACATGCAAACTAATACGACAACCTATACAAACAAATAGGTTGATTACAGCATAAACACACATGATTTAGAATATATTAGAAAGGGCTCGATTTACGCCATGTCTCTATCAGCATAGCATTTTGAATAAAAAATATTAGTGATGGCTGTACTACTACTAGAAGTGTCCTACATTTGCCTATAATGACAACTGTAAAATCCAGTGTTATTAATATACCAACGAGAACTTCTTTACCTTCATCATGTCTAGGGCTTGCACCCGCCAGTCTACGTCCTGTTTCATGTCTGCTTGGGTCACTCTTAAAAAGCACTTCTTCAAATGCCTAAAATTTACATTGTTTAACTTGGAATATATACACAGATAACATCAATACATTAACCAAGACAATGACCCTATATAATATGGCATCGCCTGTAACGCTTTTAAATGTATAACTGAAAACAATAACAATAGATTATCTGTAAAGGGCTGCATTCACGTTGCATCATCCTAAGTATTGCATACTATGTTCCTGACAGACCTGTTTATTAAATAATTTTCGCAATAACATATCTACGATCTGTTTCTTCACCCAAATAATGCATATATTGTTTCAATTCCATGACCGTTTATATTTGGTAGCACCGGACTTAGCTACACACAATCACGTCAATATATCCACATAGCACAGAATATGTTCATATGGAACAATATCCCCGGACAACTGTCGCCAACTAATCATTGCTGTTATTTCCTCTCAACTCGTCCACTGGTCGCTGTGTTGTATCCCTGATCTCATCCATCCTTCTCATTATGTGAGGTATCGCTCTCTTCTGCTTGCCTTCAGTCCTTTCAGTCACCAATATTAGTGCTTGTAAACTAATGTGAGTACTTGTTTCACCATATGTGTGCCGTGTCCACATATTCTTCGCCAGGTTTGTCTGTCTTCTGCTGTGCGTAACATGGATGGTAAGCTTTGGCTGGTCCATTCCGGTATAACTATTATCCAGACAGTTGTTCCTGTGGCAGCACAATCTTCTCTTGCCCACCAGTGCGTTGTTGTGTCAAAATTGTATTGTGTCGGGTGATGTGGCCAGAGAGATTTTGTCGTTTCCCAGTTGACAACAAAGGCTCTAACGTTCCAGTAAGGGAGTCTTCGAATATATATTTGTTTTTGCAATGGCTGCCCATGTGATTCGTAGCATCTTCTTTCAACACCACAATTTGATGCTGTTGATTCGTTTCCTTGCCTTTTATAAGGTACTAATTTGTTTAAAACCGAATGAACAGTGAAGACAGAACAAAGTGTTCCAGGTTTTGAATTATATCATGATTAGTGTATCCAACCTTCGAAATTGAAATATATATAATTAATGAACATATACTACACTGTTAATTAACAAAGTGTTGAGTCGATGGTCCCTGCAGTAAATATGAACTCACCTGGATGACGCGATCGTCCTTCTGATACACTACAAACCGCACATCTCTAAGTGATGTCTGAGGGTGAAGACGACTGAACTGGAAGATTTCTTCACGCATAACCTTAGCAACGAAATGTGGGTCAAAACCCAATTTGCCAGTGCCTATGGGTGGGATGGCTACAGACGTTGTGTTGTTGTTGTCCGCTTCCTGGAAGCAGTTGGCCAGAAACGTTCTCAGAACCTGCAACAAAATATACTGTGTTTGTGATTCATACTTACACTTCCAGGAATGCACATCTAGGGATGTCTAAGGGTCAGTACCATCCAAGAAACGTGGAATCATGGGCACACATTAAAAATAAATTACATTATTCAAACTTATACATATACATTTCCAAGAATGTAATTTCCCTTCCATGAACAACTGGAAGTCATTACCATCCAAGAAACATGAAATCATGTATTACTAATACTATAATGTTAAATTATCAACTCTTCTTTGCATTCATAATTTGTTTTATTTATTGACAATTATACACTATCACGAGTATATATGGGCGTGAAATTCACTTTCTTGCTAACCATGGATATTCTGAACTGATAATGAATATTGGACCATGTGCATGACACGGTTTTCTCTGATTATATATAGCTCAACATCACCACGGTTGTTTTGCCGTGCAACGAAACAATAGTGTACATTATTCAAACGTGTGAAGTTTGAAATTCAAACATCATAGTCGAACGTTCTTCATGAACTCGCCCAACACGGCCGGGATGTCGCAATATAAGCAATAGTGTGATGACGTCATTAATCGGCCGCTCATGCTGTATTAAATGTTTAACATACATAGTCAATTAATAGATAATGACTTATCATTAAATGTCACTCATGCTGTATTCAATCTTTAACATACATAGTCAATTAATAAAAAGTAATATGACTTATTACTAAGTGTCACCTGTTCACTCCTACCAGCTCCATCGTCCCATCGGCAGCAGGCCCCGTGTACGACCAGCTGACACTTGAGTTGTCCACCAGATGTCACTACTACCTCTCCAGATTTGATGCCATTTGGTGCGTTCTGTTGGCATTCTTTCTGAAGAGTTTGGCCCCCTCTGTACAGAAGTGCTTTAGACACGCAACCTCTCTCCAGCTGAAGTTGACAGTTTGTAGAGTTGACAATCACATCAACCTGTGAAACGAGACACTCCTTAAAATGCCATTGTGTGTTGTCGTTGCAATCGTCGTCCACACATTGGTAAGCTCCAAACCCCCCCGAAAAAAAACACTATTTCTTTCTTACAATAAGAAACGTGTAACATTTATATACCTTTTCTTTTGCGATTTCAGATTTGCA
Organism: Lamellibrachia columna; assembly: GCA_963662155.1. Taxonomy (NCBI): domain Eukaryota; kingdom Metazoa; phylum Annelida; class Polychaeta; order Sabellida; family Siboglinidae; genus Lamellibrachia; species Lamellibrachia columna. The sequence goes on along the minus strand of OY759264.1, from coordinate 15,334,143 downwards.
CAACGATAGTGTGATGCCTTCCGGTGTGTTAAGTTGTGTTGTTGCAGGATCAGCCTGCTTCCTTGAGTGGTGTGGTGGTGATTCTGGCGGCTGGCTCTCAGCTCCTCCAAAGAAGCTCTGAAGACCGTTCTTTGCAGCAGTAAACATTTCGGCTATGGCACCTGGAAATTGTCACGTCACAAAACGGTAAATTGACTATGAAAAACAATGATCAAATTAGCTAACGGTCGTCAGAGCTTGAGATTACAAAACAAATTTGAGTTATTCAGAAGACAAAACAAAGTAGAAAACCGTTTCACAAGCATGTGCCACTCGAGCATCCTTTGTTCTCATGTTGATGCCACTTAAATAGTCATTAGCACAATAGTATGCATCGGTTCGGACAATGTTACCATATGATGGTCAAAAAGGCAAATCTTCACCAGTCTTATGAAAGAGACACATGACAGTTGAAATGTAACACAGTGCGAGCAATTGATGTTTTGTTTTAACTTAGACCTGTGATCAATACAAACTCTAAGATTATGTTTCTCCTTGTAAGAAAAGGTTAAGTGTGTAATGGCAGTATTAGTTTTTATGTAGTGACGTTGTGATGGCCTGCTGTATGTCTTCACAGTGTTGCATGCAGCTGGAATCAGTCTGGTGGTAAAGGGGAATATGACTTTCAGCTGTTGAAATAACAAATAACCGTGAAATGTGGTGGTTATTGTGGCAGCTGGCTGTCAGCTGTTGAGTTAACAAAATAAACATGAAATGTGAAAGTGACTGTGCCGACTGGTTTTCAGTTGTTGAATTAACAAAAGAACCATGAACTGTGGTGGCGATTGTGGCTGCTGGCTGTCAGCTGCTGGGTTAAAAAGATAAACATGAAATTTGGAGGTGATTGTGACGACTGGATGTTGCTGTTGAGATAGCATAATACATTTCTTTCAGACTCATAGTCATTACTTGCCTGTCTTGTGGGAACTGTCTTGTCCACGTCGAGAAGATGTCATATCTCTACCAAACACCATGTCAAGACTTTTGCTTAATTCTCTTACTATGTTTCCTGACAGATCGACCAGTGAAACCTTCTTCACACATTTGTGTTGTTTGTCTTCTAGGAAATCTTTCAGAGCAGATACGATGGTCTTGGTGGCTTTATCAAGTGGGTAGTGGAAAATACCACAACTCAATGCGGGAAACGCAATTGAGCACAGGCCCAACTTTTCTGCAGCCTGCATGCTTTCAAAGATGGCCACATAGAGTTCAGTATCCTCGTTACTTCGTCCGCCATCCCACCTTGGGCCAACTGCGTGGATCACTTTCTTGCATTGAAGTTTACCTGGTGTGGATACATACACTTGGCCGGCTGTAAGCTGGCCACTTCGCTGTACATAGACTCGACACTCCCGCTGAATGTCAGGCCCTCCTGCATCAACAGTACACATTTCCGTGGTAAAACACTGCCTTTTGCATACCAAAATGACTGCACCAATCGTTATTATAATGATATTAATTCCAAATGTTGTATATTGGCAATTATTCTCTCAAACATGACAAATGTCTCACTATCTGTGTGGCTGACTTCTGTCTCAAGATAAAATGGTATTTGTTTGAGGTGCTGCATGACATAAAGTTTCGTAAATTTAATACTTGTCTTCACGTTAAGTATAGTTATGGTTATGACAAGAATTTGTCGAACCTGCCATCAAGTGCATTAGGCAAACATGCCATTTAAAATTTAAAAAATATATCTCGTTAAAGGCAAGTTCCATACCTACTCTTCACTCTAAACAGTGTGTGTGGGACGTGACAAATATACATTCTTAAATATTACAAAAGAAACACTCAATATGTTTTATTAAATTAGAATCCTATTTAGTTATGTTAGCTGTTGGTGATAATAAAATGCGCTATATTTCCTTCGTTATATATGTAGACAATACCTGCATCAACAATTGCTTTTGCCAGTCCTCCGCAATGATCTAGTCGTCCATTGGCAGCGTTGACGATTGCATCCGCTTGGAACGTTGTCAGATCGCCTTGAACCACTTCCACCGAGACACCGCCAGGTAGATCCACCCTCGACCCGACGAGGCCTCCCCCTCCACTCCCACGCATAGATCTGCCTCCTTTTGCCCCTCGCTGAGACGACTTCCCAGTGTCGACAATCACAACCTTGTGTTCGCTTTCAAGTTGTTTAAGGGAATGTTTTCCTGTTAGATTCTTTAGGAACTTTGGCCTGCCTGGCTTGTCTATCACGAGCTGATCGGTTTTGATATTCTTTGCCATTGTCTGTACTTGCTGTATGGCTTGCTGGTGCCTATCACCATAAGCCATAACAACACACCCACAACGTCTGTCCGTCTTCATTGTAACGGTGACTTTTGGGTTAGCTTTCATCACTTTTTTGAGGTCTTCCTTCATGTAGTTGCCCATGTAGTCTGCAACGCCATAATCCAGGTCAACAAAAGTCTCTGTCTTAGCGTTGTCTGCTAGAAAATGTTGAACTTCCTTAAGTGCTTCTTCGTATGGCGTCATTGCTCCCGCCACAGTGACACTATCCTCATTCTCCGCGACTACGAGTAATCCATTGTGCTCGGACTGGAGCTTAGTCACCAATTCCCTCCATTTCTCTCTGGCAGACATATTGGCTACGTCAACAGGAAATGTGCTTTCACCGATTTCAATCTTGATCGTTTCAACGGCAACATTGAGTTCTTGGGCACTGAGGGCATATACCTTGAGTGTCTTGCTTTCCACGTTGTTGTCAAACACAGCACATATGTGTTTGGTCTTGAACTGCTGCACGAAGTATGTCTTCATCGTTGTGCCATTGATGAGGCCGATCAATAACCCGGACATAGCTATCGACATCTCTCTTATAGCATTTAAGATGTCATACATCGTTACCTTGGCTGACACAACGTCACTTGGCATTCCAATGAATTTGACCTGATGTGATTTCATATCAATAACAACGTTCATGTCTTGGAACTTGTTCTCCTGCCCTGACCTGAACGCCTTTGCATTCAACATTCGTAGAGAGTGCAACTCCAAGCCAGACTTCACCTCAGTGACAATTTTTGCTTCCCTGGTCATTTCCTCTTGGACATGTGAGTGGTCACGCTTGAGGCAGGAACACATATCTTCAACTTCAGTTCTTCCACCCGTGACATGCACCACGCATGCGTCTTGATCTACATCAACATGGATGTTGCTTGTATCAAGATCATCCACGTAGCCGATACGTTCTGCAAACCTCCCCCAAACTTCCTGCAGAGTGTCAATATCCTCGGATGCATATTCTCTATCCAGGACATCCAGGAAGATCTTCTGTGCATCCTGGTTCCATGTCTTCGCCCGTTGCTGTGCATTCTTCATGTTGTGGGTAATTGTGCACGTCAACTCAATACTTCTAGATGTGTCACTGTAGGAGTCCCATTCAACAGCGGCGGCAACATCAGTCATCTTGTCCTTTACCAGTTGCTGACAAATATGTGACTTTGAAATGAAATTCAGCAAACGTGCATTCAACCCAGTGACTGTTACATTCTCCGGAATCCATCCACCTGGTATCGTCGTGTCGTGGTGCGGAGGAATCAGTCCCACACTGTCGTAGAAAGCTGTTACTTGCAGGGGTTGATTTCCAAAAGTGTGGTTCTGTGCGGCTAGGATATTTCTAACAGCTGCAACAATGAATCATTGAATGTGAGATAAAATATCATTTGATAACAAACAACAAAATCGTCCTGTCAGTTACCAAACAGAGACACATCAGCGTAATGGAATGAAATATGACATCAGTAAGAACTTAGAATATAAGGCATTATTTAGAAACAGAACATAACATACATGGTAAACATGGCTAGATAGTTGTGGATGACATTCCACGAATACAATATATCAGTCGCATATTTAGGGGGAGGTCATTGGCTCATGACCCTCCTTTTGGCTTATTTTTCCCTGTATTTATTTTTATTGCGCCGCTTCATGATAGCATGGGTGACAAGGCTTGGCCCCCCTTTGGCCTCCCCCTTTGGCCTCCCCTTTGGCCTCCCCCTTTGGCCTCCCCCTTTGGCCTCCCCCTTTGCGAGATCCTATATACGCCACTGCAATATATACTGGTACAAAATTGGACGAATAACGGCTTAATTACATCTCCGTTACTCTTTATGATTACTTAAACTTACTGGCGTTGTCCGCTACTTCCACAAGTGCGTAATCTTGTTCGTGGTATACGTGTATACGAGTCACGTCGCCACCTCCAGAGCGCTTCTTGTTCTCAAAGTACAATCCAAGCTTCTCGTCAGTCAAACCGCCAATGTTGTGAACTTGAATTTGTCGTGTCTCTGCCACCCTCTGCACAATTATCATTGTTCCCCGCATTGGCTTTGTCACACACAATTCCCGCAGAGAGTAGAAGTCTACAACATATGGAATTCACTCTTATCAACTTGAAACACCACTCCGTTTATACGAATATTAGTCATATAGTCATCGGGAGGACGGGTCCTATGAAAGTTGTTCACCGTACATCTCCATTGGTGTCTTCCAAATTCAGACGCAAGTTGTTTTGGATACGTTTGGCATGGTAACCCTGATGTATCTATGTTTTGGTTACCAAGTAACCATCTCTCTCACCACTGCTATACTATAACTTTGTAATTAACAGGCCTGACAATGTTCAGCCAGAAAAAAACGTGGTTTGAAAACCACCACCAACTATTTATGTATAAAATAAATGCCAACAAAACTAATATTCATCCAAATGCATTATCTGTCCAAGTAAAGTTAAATACGACACACATTAAACATTCAATTATGCAAAACAATGTCCTGACACCAGCCATATTATATATCAATATTATGCATAATAACACAGAAATCAGCCATCAGTTCCAAAACAATCTGGAAGAGAGACTCTCCGATACACCAAAAGAGAATCTCTCGATAAATTATGAATGGACCTCGCTCCGCAAAGACATCACCAAAGTATGCGAAGAAACACTTGGCTATCAAACCAAGCACCATCAACACTGGTGTGATGACAATGACACAACAATCAAAGATCTGATAGACAAGAGACGAGCTGCCTTTATGGATTGTCAAAACCACCAAAACTGCCACACACATACGAAACACCAACGCCTGCATGCCGACGTACAGGGAAAAATTATAACATCAAGAACCAATGGTGGAGAGCAAAGGCCGCAGAAATACAGGAGTTCGCCGACAACCACAAGACGCCTGATTTCACAGCCACCAGAGCCATCTAAAAAATGGAGAGGAGTATGCTTAATATAACATACCATGACAAAAAGACCTGAGTGAGAGCAAAGACTGGAGTCACAGATGTGATAAAAACAACCAGAAGAATGAAGTGGTCTTAGGCAAGACACATCAGCCGATTCAAATACAACAGATTAACAAAGCGCATTACCACCTGGAGACCGTACGGAAGGAAGAGACTACGAGGAAGACCAGCAAAACGATGGAGAGACGACTTGGATGAGTATTGGAATTAAACCACCTGACAGAGAACAGCGCAAGATAGGCAAACGTAGAAACAACATGCTGAGGCCTTCGCCCAACCATTGGACAATACAGCTGATATATAGATAGAGCCATCTATCGACCTATGCGCAGACATACCGTGCTCTGCGCTCAAAAGATGGTTCCATTCTTGTCAAGGAAAAGGAAGGCATCCTAAATCGTTGGCAAGAACATTTCTCTGAATTACTCAATCGTGACACCGATTAGGACAGAACTAGGCGAGCTGCCATTTATTGAACAGGTGCGCAAAGCCATTGTCCAAATGACGAATAACAAGGCCTCCAGTAGTGACGGCATTCCCAGTGAAATATACAAGCATGGAGGAGAAATCTTAATCCACCACCTACATCAAATCTTTCTGAAGATCTGGAATATTGAGGAAATACCACAGGATTTAAATGATGCCATGATCGTCACCATCTTTAAGAAGGGTAACAGGGCTGACTGTGGCAACTTCCGTGGGATCTCCCTACTATCAGTTGCCAGACAGATTCTCGCCAAAGTCCTGCTCAAACGACTACAACCACTATCGGAGAGCATCTTACCTGAAACACAATGCGGTTTCCGACCCACACGTGGCATTGCAGACATGATTTTTGCTGCTCATCAAGTGCAGGAAAAATGTCGTGAAGAAAGACGTGACCTATAATTTGCCTTTATCGATCTAACTAAGGCATTTGACTCTGTGAACAGAGACGTTTTATGGGGCTGCCTTGCCCGTCTTGGATGTCCTCCTAAATTTGTCTTTGTTACTCGACAGCTACACAAGAATATGAAAGGATATGTATTGCATGATGGTAACCAATCGGAACCCTTTAACATAAACACTGGTGTGAAACAAAGCTGTGTAATTGCACCCACACTCTTTTCTATATTTCTGGTTGCGTAGATCGATCTAGCTAAGGGTGTGGATATCACATATCGTACCGATGGTGACGTGTTCAAGCTAAGCCGTCTCGGGGCTAAATCAAAAGTGAAAACAGTAACCATTGTTGATATTCAGTACGCAGACGACAGTGCAGTTGTCGCTCACTCAGAACTAGATCTCCAGAACACATTTAATGCCCTTGTAGATGCATATAGGCTCTTCGGACTCTCAGTCAATGCAACAAAGAAAAAATTCTACATCAGCCGGCACAATCATCAGCTACAACACTACCACCAAACAGTATCATAGTAGAAGGCACTGCTCTTGGTAATGTTGACCATTTCGCGTACTTACGAAGCAACCTTTCCTGTTCAGCAAACATCGATGCGGAAATTCAGTACAGAATAAAATGTGCCTGTGTTGCCTACGGAAGACTAAAAAGCCGCGTCTTCGCTGAACGTTGGCTTAGGACATCTACTAAGATCCTGGTAAACAAAGCTGTGGTGCAACCCACACTTCTGTATGGCAGCGAAACATGGGTAACGTACCGTCGCCACATCAAAGCTCTTGAACAATTTCAACAGCGCACACTCAGAGCTATACTGGATGTCTGTTGGCAAGACCGAACAACCAATGCTAGCATTCTTGAACAGGCATGCACCACCAGCATTGAGGCCCGCCTGGTTAAAAATCAGCTATGTTGGGCTGGGCATGTCAAGCGCATGCCAGACACAAGTGTTCCAAAGCAATTACTTTATGGCCAACTTACCACTGGCAAACGTGCTACTGGGGGGGCAACAGAAACGGTACAAAGACCAAATGAAAACAAACATGAAAAAATGCAACATAGATATGACCGCCTGGGAAACTGATTGTGAAAACCGTGTACGATGGAGATTCATCTACAAACCGGCGTGGATCGTTTTGAACTAAACCCCATAGCACAAGAAGCCGAAAAACAGCAGCGGCGGAAGGACCGTGATTTCAACAACGTCACATTGACGACTACTACCGCTACTACTACGCAAACATGTGTGTGTGTGTGTGTGTGTGTGTGTGTGTGTGTGTGTGTGTGTGTGTGTGTGTGTGTGTGTGTGTGTGTGTGTGTGTGTGTGTGTGTGTGTGTGTGTGTGTGTGTGTGTGTGTGTGTGTTTGCGTGCGTGCGTGCGTGCGTGCGTGCGTGCGTGCGTGCGTGCGTGCGTTTGTATGTGTGTGATGTGTGCGGCAGGATCTGCAAATCGCGAATCAGCCTGTTCAGTCACCGACACACTCATCGGACATATCTGGACACCATCATTATCTTCACTATGCACGGATTCATCATACTCGACAACGAGTGATTGCAAGAGAGAAAGAGAGATGACAATATTATGCATAATAACCTCATTAACGGTTTTATTTAAAAGTGAGGATAGGTGTTACAGCAATACGATATAAAACGCACCAAAAATAATATCCTAATTTAGCATTATTTAGGAACATAATTACACTAGAATACGTTGCTTACCTGGGGAAGGGTAGCTGAACTGTAGCATTACAACTCCTGGTTGCTGAGTAAAGATCACTCGCTCAATTTCACTGCCAACGTTTGGTGTTGAGAAGAATGTCTTCACATCATCGCTTGTACACTTTGGTGATACTCTCGATAGTAGAAACATATCATCTTCGAATGGGACATGTACGTCAGTTATACACATTGGTGGCATCATCAATTGCATGTGAACTGTTACATGATCGATGACCAGTGACTCCTTCTGAGCCACCCGACTGGCACCTGTAAGATATCGATGAAAGTGGCAATTTGTGTATGGACGAGCATTGTATCATTATGATTACTAAGACCACTTCACATTTTACTTACAAGACAATCCTTTACGCAGTTATTGCGACAGAGGTTACTCACTCATGCTCATTGTCACCTATAACCAAGTACTGTGCTATCTACAACAGTGAACTGATAATCGCTTATTTAAACAAATATGAAAGCTACAACGTCTTCGTCAATGTTGTACTATAAGCTTATTAATGTTGCATGTTCCAAATCAATTCATATATACAACATCTTGTTAGTTGAACTTACACTCTGCATCCGTGAAAGTTATGATAGCTAAGCCTTCTTCATGATCATACTCCAGGTCGTCAATTTCTCCACCTCCAGATCTGTGCCTATTCTCAAAGAACAGTGATATAAAATCCTTCGATGTATGACTGCCAATTCCGGACACTTTGACTGCTTTTGGTCGGCAAGACTCGCGATCAAGTCCCGCGTAGACATCACTGAGAGCGGTGACTGTTAGTTGTGCACCGTCCAGTTGCAGCCTGTCTGAACTCATCAAGTTGATGGCTCCTGATGGGAACAAACCAATTGTTACATGTCAGTTTAACTTTGAATTCAGCCATTTATATTTACTCCTTGAAGGAATACCTTTGTGAAAAGACGTGTTTACATATAGACAATATTTTTCTGTTATTTGTATTTGCGTGAAGAAACCAACATACTATGTTATGGTGATTAACATTACCATGTAATCATTAATTCAGCTAATCAATTTGTGTTTTGGGGTCAAATGTTTGTTGGTCACTTACAGGGTAAACGAGTATGTGTAATCAAAATATATGATTCCTACACTTCTGTTTTTAGAATTTGACTTCAAAGTGGACTAAATAAAATATGCTTATAAAATATAAATATATAAACTTCATCGAACAGTTCAAAATACAATTTAGTTCCAAGACCGATGGCATCACTCCTCCTGTTTTATTAGTGTCGTTGTCGTTTGACTACCAAAAGGCTGTCATGGTACAAACTGTTATTCAATCGTACAACGGGTAACCCTACAAATGTTTATAAACAGAGACTTAATCACACTTACTTGCTAGTTAGAACACATACATATGGCAGATATGTTTGAAAACGTTACACAATTGACGTCATATTCTGCAATCAATTGTCCAAGTACATTTTTATAAGACTAGTATAGCTCTTTTAAACCCTTGGAATAGCTCTGGCTTAAAAAAACAAGCACAAGTTGGTGAGGTCTTGGTCTATAGTTATATGATATAACCTGCATATATAACACATGTTAGAATAATGAGTTGGATATGTCAAAGAACATCTAACACGTATTGGAGTATCAACGATTATTGGATTTGTCAGACATACTGAGTAGAAAGAAAGTAGAGTAGAAAATTACACTAGCGATGAATTCTTACAAAGGTTAAGTGTTAGAATAACATCACCTTGGGGATTCCTGAATTCAACTACAGTCACGCCTGTATCTTCATCACAGTCGCAGGATTCCAACTCATTTTCTCCCGAATTGTTTTCGATGAACATTTCTATCTCATCTTTGGATGTCCCAAGTTTGAATCCAGTAATCCTAACTATCCGGACAGAAGTTTGTTCTGTAGCAGAAGTCGGTGTCCTGTTTTGTAAACTGTTTCCTTTTGTCACACTGACAGCAGCCCCTTGCACATCTGTAAATCAAAGAGGTGTTGTGTCACGATGATATGCAACATAATGTCACCAGTCTCACTGTACGGCTGATGTAGACATGCACCACTGTTCCCTTTGTGTTCTTTTGTTTTCTAGAGAATCAAATACACAAGGTAGACACGAACGTGAATAAAACAAACATATCAATATAATAAACTACAAATAAAAGAACCAATCCATCTTCTAATTTGCACACATAAAATTATGCACTTGATTTCATATTCTTTCACGAATAACCCCGTTGTTTATATTTGGTAATGTTATCCATATGCTCATACAATATTAATGCGTGTCCCTCGTTTGCAAATTATGTCTCTCTGAGTCACTGCACTTATGCCTCTGTCTAGCTTTCTCTCTCGCTCACTCCCTCCCTCCCTACCTCCTTCCCTGCTTGGTGCGTGCCTATGTAATAATAATGAGAAAACCTGTGGTTTTTTGTTTCGAGCTCCTTTGTTTGTATTCGGTCTTCACTTCAGTCACAGTGAGATCAGCATTCTCGAGAGATAACCGTCCACGTTGCAGCACGCGTCGGGCATCTGTGGGTAAAAATAAACAAGTTATAACAGTGACGGACAATTGCATTTGGTAATTGTTCAAGGGAAACATAAGTCATGGTTTTGGGCCTGTGCACCTTAAACATGTGCAACTATAATTACGAATATCAAGCCAGTGGTTTACTAGACAAACTTTGTTGAACACACATCATCTTAATTTCATGGGTCGTGCCATATTGTTAGATCATAATTGTCAAAGTCTAGCAAAATTCACTCGTCAAATTAAAATATATTCGTATACACCTATTCCTGAGGCGCGATACTCTTGATTTTAGTTGCACGTGGTTAGTTTTTATTATCTCTTTGTGCCTAGCCCCAACTCCTAAGTAAGCTGTCAATGATAAGCCCTAAAACCATGACTTTTGTTTCGCTTTAATCCTAAGTAAGCAGTCAATGATAAGCCCGAAAACCATGACTCTTGTTTCGCTTTAATCCTAAGTAAGCTGTCAATGATAAGCCCCAAAACCATGACTTTTGTTTCGCTTTAATCTTAGGTAAGCTGTCAATGATAAGCCCCAAAACCATGACCTTTGTTTCGCTTTAATCATAAGTAAGCAGTCGGTTATAAGTCTGGTATAGCTGAAGCCAATGCCGATGTACGTCTCCAAGCTCTTTGTTTTATTGTGTATATAACATAGTCTAACAGAGAAGACACGTCTAGAGTAGGTGATACGTGTTGCTGCTAAGTGTTTCTTCTGCTTGCTGCATATTCTAACACACAATACATTACTGCATGGACAGGAAAAATAAAGGTCCTAAAATAGCACAAACAACTCAATCAATGAGAACCAGGATTCGTATTCTTATACAAAGTCTGGGTCATCTTAAGAGGGTGGAACCCAATTGTTTTTCACCCTCATATATTTGTATATGTGGCCACTTCTGGCAGATATGTCATATTTATGTCCCTGTTCAACATGAACAATGGCATTCTACATTTCTACTGACAGTGTCAAGCCATGTGTTGTCTTGTTAAGATGACTGTTACATACAGTCGAGGGTGTTGGTTGTGTCATGTGAAATGTGCAAATATAGTACAAATGTGGAGTGTTCATTACAGGAAACATACACTAATTAATACACACTGTACCTTCAATGTTGCAGAATGTGATTGTTGCTTCGTGTTTGAATCGTGTGTAATCAATGCTGTCCACGGGACCACCACCTGACCTTTTGTTGTTCTGAAAGAACAATCTGAGCACCGTCTCCTCAGTGGTCTGGTTGATACCTCTCACCAAGACCAATTTACTGGGAGTTCTGGCACTCACAACGGGTGATTCATGTCGTGGTCTTAATGCGATGTCTTGTTTGTGGACACTTTCAGTATCACATCTTGCTAGATGAAAGAATACACCCACAAACACATACAATAAGACTACACACACATACAGCCATGTGCAACACATAGGTAATTGGCAAAAAGATAAAGGTACGTTCTTAAGTAGCGCGGTATCCAGTCGTTTGGACTGCTCAAAGCGCTTTACAAGTTTACTTTACATTACTTCCATTGCGTCGTTATCAGAGTCTGTTTCTGTTGGCCTCTGTGCCATTCACCGTAATACACATGCTAGATCCCCTAAACAATCTCTATTAGATAAAACAGTATCAAAAGAGGCCTTCGATCTGAACTTCCCTGAAAAATACACATTAAACAAATCAAACGTTAATACTCATAGATCATCTATAGATTTATTAAAATATGGAATGCTCTGCTATAGACAGGAAAATATTTGCAATTTAAAATAAAAAATCTCAATTTAAACCACCACTTACATTGCATCAAAGATTTGTTTTATATATTGTAATTGTTACACAGTACCAGTCATATGCATGCTATAAGTCTTTAGTGATTATAATTAAATGATATCATGAAATAAGTAACAACACTAAAAAATATAGAATATAAAATGTAGAATCATCGTGAAATATTTTTTTTTACATTTTAGTAATTAAATTACTTAAAATGTCTTCAGGTCATCCATTATTCCAAATAATTAACCATAGCTAAGGTTATTCTAATGCAAACAGAACATCAAAAAAGATATAACTTAGGACCTCCGTGTTGATTTGACTTACCTTTGCGACCCTGATTTTTTGCCTTCTGAACTGTCAATTTGGCATCATCTAGGCAGAGTTTGGGCATCAAAATGACATTCTCAGCAACTATAAAGCAGCAATGCAAATTCATCTTTATGGTCAGAACATTTTTAATACCCACATATAATCCCCGTTTAGGTTCAGTAGCATGTGTTTACAATGAACATTTATTTTAAGCAACATAATAATTTAATTTATTGCTCACATGTGTGCGACAATTTAACATTTTATTCAATGCAATTTTCTTCAAATGAAAACCTATTCATTGAGAGTTACAAAGGAATAGTAACCTAAAAGATCCAACTATTGTAAATTTGAATCTGCTTCCATAGCAACACTGTGCCATAAATATATGTAATTAGTTGTGTTGTAGGCAGTGTGAATGTTAATGATCTACAATTGTTCTCTTAACTTAACTTGTGTACAGTACGACCTGACATTTTTTTATAATGGTTCCTTATTAGAAGTCTACATTCACAGTCAGGTTTGCAAAACTTGTTAATAGCGGATGTATAAAATACACTTTTCCTGTGTGTCCTCCACACCGGTTTCTTTGTATGTAGATTAATTTATTATGTATATGATTAATTGCATGTGAAATGCTAACCTCCACAGTGCTTAAATGTTACACGTGCAACTGTTTTGTCCATGCCACGCTGCACTTCGTGAACCTCGCCACCACCAGAACAACGCTTGCTCTCAAAGAACAGCACTATGCCATCGTGGGTTGTTGATGGCTCCATTCCACAGACCTCGATGGTCTTCCTGTCCCACTCATCTAGAGCTGGATACGCTTCAAATGCCACCCCTTCCAATGTCAGATCAGGTCTACTCAGTACATTATCTGCAACTACAAACATAACATACACATGCAGGTTTATCACACAATAAATCACATCAATTTCATGGCACAAATACATAAATTGTCATGCGCTGGGATTTTGGAAAGAACAGACAGTGAAAGGTGGAGTAGGTTAACAACAGAACGACAATCACAATATGGAAGAGAACACAACCTACATCAGCACAAGTTGAAAAGATGAAATAATAAAGGTGATATTAAGAACAGTGTGGGGACATATATATTATGTATATTAGTTTTTGCTATCAACATAGTAAAAAATAGTTTAGTTTGTTGATGTATTTGCAATGTCAACCTTATTGTATTGCAACAGGTGCATGAGTTACTGCAACACATTGGACAAGTCACAAGGAACAGCGCTATGGATGACGCAGTATGTATAGGTGCTTATACAGCATACACATAATGCGAAATATGCTTCTTCCTAGTCATTTATAATATATTATGTTCCTAATCTCCAGGATGCACAAATGTCACTCTTGTATTTATTACAATACGTCAGGTAACCGTACAGGTGAACAACAGTCATACTAATAAACTAGTTTATATGTCTCAAGTCCTCTCTTTCTCGCCTCCATTAATTGTTCCGCTCTCTCACTAGCCCTGCATCGTTCCCCGTCTCTGTGGTTGTCAATATTATATTTATATATTGTCAGTTCAACAGTAATGATTCATTTTATGACATGGTATAGGTTTACACACAGGCTAAAACTACTTTAATGTGTTTTGATGTTCATTCGTTATTTACATTTCATTCAAATGTGAATATATTGAAGCACTTCCAGTTGAATTTATAATATTCTCAGCCCACTATGTGTAAATCTGTCCAAGTGGTAGTAAACATTAAACCTGTAGTGCTGTGTTCCACGCTCCTTTGTTTGTCATCAACCTTCGCTTCAGTCAAAGTGAGATCAGCTCCCTCGAGAGACAAACATCCAAGTTGCAGCACACGTTGGGCATCTGCAGATCAGGTAGTTGTTTTATTGTGCATATTACATAGTCTACGACACAAGATACGTATTGCCGCTACACGTGTTCTCTTACGCTTAGGCTACTAGGTGCTCTAACACATATTGAACAAATGTAGCATAGAGTAGTAAAATAAACATGTCATAATAGGGAGTAAACAAGTCACTCAATTAAAGAATCCCATAATTCATATACGTATATCTGGGTCCTCTTGTATTCCACCTTTACCACGCTATTTCACATTTGTATGGCACATTTGTATTGTTAAAACAAATGTTGCTTACAGTTGAAGATGTTATCTGTGCCATATGATGTCTGCTAACATAGGACACATGAGGACTATTCTTTACAATAAACATATAACACACACTGCACCTTCAATGTTGCAGAATGTGAGTGTTGCTTCGTTATTTAATGTTCTGTAGTCAACGTTTTCCAAAGGACCACCACCCGACCGTTTCTTGCTCTGGAAGAACATTGTGAGCAACTCCTTCGTAGTCGTCTGACTGATACCTCTCACCAAGATCACGTTACTGGGAGTTGGTGGCAATGGAGCGGGAGCTCTGGCACTCACAACGGGTGATTCATGTCGAGGTCTTGATGCGATGTCTTGTTTGTGGACACTTGCAGTATCACATCTTGCTAGATGAAAGAATACACCCACAAACACATACAATAAGACTACACACACATACAGCCATGTGCAACACATAGGTAATTGACAAAAAGGTAAAGGAACGTTCTTAAGTAGCGCGGTATCCAGTCGTTTGGACTGCTCAAAGCGCTTTACACCTTTAGTTTACATTACTTCCATTGCGTCGTTATCAGAGTATGTTTCTGTTGGCCTCTGTGCCATTCACCGTAATACACATGTTAGATCCCCTAAACACTCTCTATTATATAAAACAGTATCAAAAGAAGCCTTCGATCTGAACTTCCCAGAAAAATACACATTAAACAAATCAAACGTTAATACTCATAGATCATCTATAGATTTATTAAAATATGGAATGCTCTGCCATAGGCATGAAAGTATTTGCTATTTAAAATAAACAATCGCAATTTAGACGAGCACTTACATTGCATCAAAACTTTGTTCTATATATTGTAATTGTTACACAGTACCAGTCATATGCATGCTACAAGTCTTTAGTGATTATAATTAAATGATGTCATGAAATAAGTAACAACACTAAAAAATATAGAATATAAAATGTAGAATCATCGTGAAATATTTTTTTTACATTTTAGTAAGTAAATTACTTAAAATGTCTTCAGGTCATCCATTATTCCAAATACTTAACCATAGCTAAGGTTATTCTAAAGCTAACAGAACATCAGAAAAGATATAACTTAGGACCTCCGTGTTGATTTGACTTACCTTTGCGACCATGATTTTTTGCCTTCTGAACGGTCAATTTGGCATCATCTAGGCAGAGGCTGGGCATCAAAATTACCTTCTCAGCAACTATAAAACAGCAATGCAAATTCATCTTTATGGTCAGAACATTTTTAATACCCACATATAATCCCCGTTTAGGTTCAGTAGCATGTGTTTACAAGGAACATTTATTTTAAGCAACATAATAATTTAATTTATTGCACACA
This sequence comes from Lamellibrachia columna, assembly GCA_963662155.1. NCBI lineage: Eukaryota > Metazoa > Annelida > Polychaeta > Sabellida > Siboglinidae > Lamellibrachia > Lamellibrachia columna. The sequence continues at coordinate 15,318,151 of OY759264.1, read as the reverse complement.
TATGTGCGACAATTTAACATTTTATTCAATGCAATTTTCTTCAAATGAAAACTTTTCATTGAGAGTTACAAAGGAATAGTAACCTAAAAGATCCAACTATTTTAAATTTGAATCTGCTTCCATAGCAACACTCTTGCCATAAATATATGTAATTAGTTGTGCTGTAGGCAGTGTGAATGTTAATGATCTACAATTGTTCTCTTAACTTAACTTGTGTACAGTACGACCTGACATTTTTTTATAATGGTTCCTTATTAAAAGTCTACATTCACAGTCAGGTTTGCAAAACTTTCTAATAGCGGATGTATAAAATACACTTTTCCTGTGGTGTCCTCCACACCGGTTTCTTTGTATGTAGATTAATTTATTATATATATGATTAATTGCATGTGAAATGCTAACCTCCAGAGTACTTAAATGTTACACGTGCAACTGTTTTGTCCATGTCACGCTGCACTTCGTGAACCTCGCCACCACCAGAACAACGCTTGCTCTCAAAGAACAGCACTATGCCATCATGGGTTGTTGATGGCTCCAGTCCACAGACCTCGATGGTCTTCCTGTCCCACTCATCTAGAGCTGGATTCGCTTCAAATGCCACCCCTTCAAATGTCAGATCAGGTCTACTCAGTGCATTCTCTGCAACTACAAACATAACATACACATGCAGGTTTACGACACAATAAATCACATCAATTTCATGGTAAAAATACATAAATTGTCATGCGCTAGGATTTTGGAAAGAACAGACAGTGAAAGGTGGAGTAGGTTAACAACAGAATTACAATCACAATATGGAAGAGAACACAACCGACATCAGCACAAGTTGAAAAGATGAAATAATAAAGGTGATATTAAGAACAGTGTGGGGACATATATATTATGTATATTTGTTTTTGCTATCAACATAGTAAAAAATAGTTTAGTTTGTTGATGTATTTGCACTGTCAACCTTATTGTATTGCAACAGGTGCATGAGTTCTGCAACACATTGGACAAGTCACAAGGAACAGCGCTATGGATGACGCAGTATGTATAGGTGCTTATACAGCATACACATAATGCAAAATATGCTTCTTTCCTTGTCATTTATAATATATTATGTTCCTAATATCCAGGATGCACAAATGTCACTCTTGTATTTATTACAATACGTCAGGTAACCGTACAAGTGAACAACAGTCATACTAATAAATTAGTTTATATGTCTCAAGTCCTCTCTTTCTCTCCTCCATTAATTGTCCCGCTCTCTCACTAGCCCTGCATCGTTCCCCGTCTCTGTGGTTGTCAATATTCTATTTATATATTGTCAGTTCAACAGTAATGATTCATTTTATGACATGGTATAGGTTTACACACAGGCTAAAACTGCTTTAATGTGTTTTGATGTTCATTCGTTATTGACATTTCATTCAAATGTGAACATACTGAAGCATTTCCAGTTGAATTTATAATATTCTCAGCCCACTATGTGTAAATCTGTCCAAGTGGTAGTAAACATTAAACCTGTAGTGCTGTGTTCCACGCTCCTTTGTTTGTCATCAACCTTCGCTTCAGTCAAAGTGAGATCAGCTCCCTCGAGAGACAAACATCCAAGTTGCAGCACACGTTGGGCATCTGCAGATCAGGTAGTTGTTTTATTGTGCATATTACATAGTCTACGACACAAGATACGTATTGCCGCTACACGTGTTCTCTTATGCTTAGGCTACTAGGTGCTCTAACACATATTGAACAAATGTAGCATGGAGTAGTACAATAAACATGTCATAATAGGGAGTAAACAAGTCACTCAATTAAACAATCCCATAATTCATATACGTATATCTGTGTCCTCTTGTATTCCACGCTATTTCACATTTGTATGGAACATTTGTATTGTTAAAACAAATGCTGCTTACAGTTGAGGATGTTATCTGTGCCATATGATGTCTGCTAACATAGGACACATGAGGACTAATATTTACAATAAACATATAGCACACACTGTACCTTCAATGTTGCAGAATGTGAGTGTTGCTTCGTTGTTAAATGTTCTGTAGTCAACGTTTTCCAAAGGACCACCACCCGACCGTTTCTTGCTCTGAAAGAACATTGTGAGCAACTCCTTCGTAGTCATCTGACTGATACCTCTCACCAAGATCACGTTACTGGGAGTTAGTGGCAATGGAGCGGGAGCTCTGGCACTCACAACGGGTGATTCATGTCGAGGTCTTGATGCGATGTCTTGTTTGTGGACACTTGCAGTATCACATCTTGCTAGATGAAAGAATACGCCCACAAACACATACAATAAGACTACACACACATACAGCCATGTGCAACACATAGGTAATTGACAAAAAGGTAAAGGAACGTTCTTAAGTAGCGCGGTATCCAGTCGTTTGGACTGCTCAAAGCGCTTTACACCTTTACTTTACATTACTTCCATTGCGTCGTTATCAGAGTCTGTTTCTGTTGGCCTCTGTGCCATTCACCGTAATACACATGTTAGATCCCCTAAACACTCTCTAATAGATAAACCAGTATCAAAAGAGGCCTTCGATCTGAACTTCCCAGAAAAATACACTTTAAGCAAATCAAACGTTAATATTCATAGATCATCTATAGATTTATTAAAATATGGAATGCTCTGCCATAGACAGGAAAATATTTGCAATTTAAAATAAACAATCTCAATTCAGACGAGCACTTACATTGCATCAAAGATTTTTTCTATATATTGTAATTGTTACACAGTACCAGTCATATGCATGCTACAAGTCTTTAGTGATTATAATTAAATGATGTCATGAAATAAGTAACAACACTAAAAAATATAGAATATAAAATGTAGAATCATCGTGAAATATTTTTTTTACATTTTAGTAAGTAAATTACTTAAAATGTCTTCAGGTCATCCATTATTCCAAATACTTAACCATAGCTAAGGTTATTCTAAAGCTAACAGAACATCAGAAAATATATAACTTAGGACCTCCGTGTTGATTTGACTTACCTTTGCGACCATGATTTTTTGCCTTCTGAACGGTCAATTTGGCATCATCTAGGCAGAGGCTGGGCATCAAAATGACCTTCTCAGCCACTATAAAACAGCAATGCAAATTCATCTTTATGGTCAGAACATTTTTAATACCCACATATAATCCCCGTTTAGGTTCAGTAGCATGTGTTTACAAGGAACATTTATTTTAAGCAACATAATAATTTAATTTATTGCTCACATGTGTGCGACAATTTAACATTTTATTCAATGCAATTTTCTTCAAATGAAAACTTTTCATTGAGAGTTACAAAGGAATAGTAACCTAAAAGGTCCAACTATTGTAAATTTGAATCTGCTTCCATAGCAACACTCTTGCCATAAATATATGTAATTAGTTGTGTTGTAGGCAGTGTGAATTTTAATGATCTACAATTGTTCTCTTTACTTAACTCGTGTACAGTACGACCTATTGTAAATTTGAATCTGCTTCCATAGCAACACTCTTGCCATAAATATATGTAATTAGTTGTGTTGTAGGCAGTGTGAATTTTAATGATCTACAATTGTTCTCTTTACTTAACTCGTGTACAGTACGACCTGACATTTTTTTATAATGGTTCCTTATTAAAAGTCTACATTCACACTCAGGTTTGCAAAACTTGTTAATAGCGGATGTATAAAATACACTTTTCCTGTGGTGTCCTCCACACCGGTTTCTTTGTATGTAGATTAATTTATTATATATATGATTAATTGCATGTGAAATGCTAACCTCCAGAGTACTTAAATGTTACACGTGCAACTGTTTTGTCCATGTCACGCTGCACTTCGTGAACCTCGCCACCACCAGAACAACGCTTGCTCTCAAAGAACAGCACTATGCCATCGTGGGTTGTTGATGGCTCCATTCCACAGACCTCGATGGTCTTCCTGTCCCACTCATCTAGAGCTGGAGACGCTTCAAATGCCACCCCTTCCAATGTCAGATCAGGTCTACTCAGTACATTCTCTGCAACTACAAACATAACATACACATGCAAGTTTATGACAAAATAAATCACCTCAATTTCATGGCAAAAATACATAAATTGTCATGCGCTGGGATTTTGGCAACAACAGACAGTGAAAGGTGGAGTAGGTTAACAACAGAATGACAATCACAATCTGGAAGAGAACACAACTGACATCAGCACAAGTTGAAAAGATGAAATAATAAAGGTGATAGTAAGAACAGTGTGGGGACATGAAGCCCGATATTATATATATTTGTTTTTGCTATAAACACAGTAAAAAATAGTTTAGTTTGTTGATGTATTTGCACTGTCAATCTTATTGTATTGCAACAGGTGCATGAGTTACTGCAACACATTGGACAAGTCACAAGGGACAGCGCTATGGATGACGCAGTATGTATAGGTGCTTATACAGCATACACATAATGCAAAATATGCTTCTTTCCTAGTCATTTATAATATATTATGTTCCTAATCTCCAGGATGCACAAATGTCACTCTTGTATTTATTACAATACGTCAGGTAACCGTACAGGTGAACAACAGCCACACTAATAAACTAGTTTATATGTCTCAAGTCCTCTCTTTCTCTCCTCCATTAATTGTCCCGCTCTCTCACTTACCCTGCATCATTTATTACAATACGTCAGGTAAACGTACATGTGAACAACTGCCACACTAATAAACTAGTTTATATGTCTCAAGTCCTCTCTTTCTCTCCTCCATTAATTGTCCCGCTCTCTCACTAGCCCTGCATCGTTCCCCGTCTCTGTGGTTGTCAATAGTCTATTTATATATTGTCAGTTCAACAGTAATGATTCATTTTATGACATGGTATAGGTTTACACGCAGGCTAAAAGTACTTTAATGTGTTTTGATGTTCATTCGTTGTTGACATTTCATTCAAATGTGAACATACTGAAGCACTGCCAATTGAATTTATAATATTCTCAGCCCACTGTGTGTAAATCTGTCCAAGTGGTAGTAAACATTAAACCTGTAGTGCTGTGTTCCACGCTCCTTTGTTTGTCATCAACCTTCGCTTCAGTCAAAGTGAGATCAGCTCCCTCGAGAGACAAACATCCAAGTTGCAGCACACTTTGGGCATCTGTAGATCAGGTAGTTGTTTTATTGTGCATATTACATAGTCTACGACAAAAGATACGTATTGCCGCTACAGGTGTTCTTTTATGCTTAGGCTACTAGGTGCTCTAACACATATTCAACAAATGTAACATGGAGTAGTACAATAAACATGTAATAATAGGGAGCAAACAAGTCACTCAATTAACGAATCCCATAATTCATATACGTATGTCTGGGTCCTTTTGTATTCCACCTTTACCACGCTATTTCACATTTGTATGGCACATTTGTATTGTTAAAACAAACGTTGCTTACAGTTGAGGATGTTATCTGTGTCATATGATGTCTGCTAACATAGGACATATGAGGAGTATTCTTTAAAATAAATTTACAACACACACTGTACCTTCAATGTTGCAGAATGTGAGTGTTGCTTCGTTGTTTAATGTTCTGTAGTCAACGTTTTCCAAGGGACCACCACCCGACCGTTTCTTGCTCTGAAAGAACATTGTGAGCAACTCCTTCGTAGTCGTCTGACTGATGCCTCTCACCAAGACCACGTTTCTGGGAGCTGACGACACTGGAACTGGTGCTCTGGCACTCACACCGGGAGTGTCATGCCATGGTTTTGTTGCGATGACTGATTTGTGGAAACTACCAGAATCACATGTTGTAGTTACGTCTTGTGTCTTGCTATCATCAAATCTGTCTCCCACATGCACGACTGATCGGAAACATGCATCTGCAAAATAGCATCACAAAAACATGAACCCACAGCCACAGACGTATAAAGAAATACACACACACACACACGCACGCACGCACGCACGCACGCACGCACGCACACACACACACACACACACACTCAAATAATATGCTTTACACACAAACTGGCATTATTAATTTTATGAACATACACTTGATATGTTATAATAATAATATTAATCCTATTCATAATACATATCAACTGTTTGGTTTTTGATGTTAATACTCTAAACCTTTTCCACTCCTCTACTACTGCACTAATTTGGTTTGATCGTAAAGCAACTGTGCGATGCAAAGTTAATTGGAACATGTTAAGTTACTTTACATTATTTTCATGGTGTATTTATTATAGTTGTGATATATCCACTCAGCTAGTTAGTTAGTGTTTAATTAATATTTTTCAGTGATAGTTAGTGTTTAGTTAATATTAATCAGTCATAGTAATGCTAGTGTTAGTTAGTGTTTGTAAACTGTTGATATTGGTTTTTGGTTATTATTGTTGTTTTGGTTATTAATTGGCTATTATTTGGTAATGCAGAATTTCGGTGTTAGTTACTTAGTTTGTCAATGAAGTATAAATAACTTATATAACTGTCATGGTGGCCTATATGCCAGCAACGGTCTTAGTGCAGGTCTCCATGGATCAATCAACATTCACAATTGTCATGTATTATAACTGTACTCTTATGGTCATGATTTGATCTCAATAAATCATTATCTCTCCCTCTCCCTCTCCCGCTCTCTCCTTCTCTATCTATCTCAGTTTATTTTGTCTTCTGTGCCGTTCAAAATAATATGCACAAATCAGATCCCCGAAACATTCACAATGTGCAAACTCTGTTAGCATCTGGCATATTTGTATTAAGTTGGAAGCGTGTCTTTCATATGTGAAAATAACCCGGTAGGTACATATAGTGCCTAATCCAGGAAAGTATATGATCATTCACAGTGCCAATACGTAAGCTTTGAAATCACCACTTTACTGTTTGACCTATTTATAGAAAACTTAGTATTGCAGTTTCTAGCAGTTGATGAATATTCATTGCAATACTACATAAAACAAACGACCCAAATATCTACTAGAGCATTAATGAATTAAATAAATTAGTATCAAAAGAGGTCTTCTAAATGTCTTTGGGCACTCGCTCACTGCCTGGCCAATGCTGAAAAAATACAACTTAAACATACAAGACGTTAAGACTCATACACCTCAAAGGATAAACTATGATAGCATAGACAGATTTGTTAAAACTGCATACTCAACTGATTTAGCCTATCGAGAGTATGGTCAATTGATGTCCTAATATGAAGTTTGTTAATAGTTTAAGTAATATCTGCAGTCGTTTTAATAAATAAGTGCGTATTTTGTTCATATCAACGAAAGAATTGACTTTAGTCGTTAGATCTGGTAAGGCTCAAAATAGTTGATATCCAAGATGGTAATCACTTTATGGGGTCATGGCTGATCATGGGCGTGACTTCCATCCTCTCGCTGATCACATGAAATTTCATCAAGGGCGAAAATCATGAATTTTCAGCGTTTCCATTTTCACTTTAATAAATGCTGGATTAAGCATTAAATACTCATGACATGAAGATGAAGACTATGCACACACACACGGAGTGGCAATAATGGCAACACAAATTGTCAAGAAAGCCTGCATGGAGTGGAACCATGTGTCAACAAGAATCATTACAGCAAGATTCAAATCAGTTGGAAGGAATGTTGGTGTGATCCAGTGCTATGCCCCAACGGTGACAACGAAGATGCAAAAGAAGAATTCTACAATAGACTACGCAATGTGCTAGATAAAACACCATGTAAATACATAAAAATCCTAATGGGAGACACAAATACAAATGTTGGTTCAGACAACACAGGCAGGGAAGAAATAATAGGAATGCATGGACTTGGAACCATGAATAAAAATGGAGAACTGTTTGCAGACTTCTGTACATTTAACGACTTAGTTATTGGTGGTAGTGTCTTCCCACACAAAATGATGCACAAAGCCACTTTGGTCTCACCAGATGGGAAAACAGAGAACCAGATCGACCGCATAACCATAAGCAGGAAATGGAGAAGAAGTCTTCTGGAAACATGCACGAGTAAAGAGAGAAGCAGATGTGGCATCAGACCACCACCTACTACTAGGAAATGTGAGAATAAAGCTGAAGAAATACGTAGACTCAGCAAATTGACAACAACAACAACAATACAATGTTCACAAGCTAAAGTCAAGAGAAAAACAACTCGAGTTCAACTGTGCTGTGAGGAACAGGTTTGAAGCCGTAGAAAATATGACAGAGGACTCCACATACATTATCTGGGCCACACTACAAGAAACCTGGAAAGAAGCGTGCAAAGAAGTCCTAGGCAAAAGAAAGAGAGAAAACATCAGGTGTGACTATCAATATGGATGCTGATCAAAGAAAGGAAACAAATGGTCAATCGATGGATCAGTCAATGGACAGTAGAAGAGAAACAAGAGTCTTCACACGCATACTAATGGACAGAAAGGAGCACTGGATGAAAAGCTACGTGAAGAACAAGCTGGTTTTCGGAAAAACAAATCATGCACGGATCATATAGCTACACTGAGAATAATCATAGAACAATCAACTGAGTGGCAGTCTCCCCTATATATTAATTTCATAGACCTCGAGAAAGCTTTTGATAGTGTAGACAGAGTCGTTATCTGGATGCTGATGTATGAAAAGTTTATGACACTAATCCAGCAGGTACGAAAACTCCACCTGCCAAGTTATCCAAAATGGAAAACTGTCCGAGATATTTGAAGTAAAGACTGATGTAACACAGGGGTGCATCCTATCACCATTATTTTTTTATCATGGTCATAGACTGGATAATGAGAGAAACTGTTAAACAGGGCCAAACTGGCATCCACTGGACATTCTCAAAACAGTTGGATGATCTAGTTTTGTAGACGACATCTGCTACTATCACATTTACACAAACAATTGCAAACAAAGTCCAGCAAATTGACGCAGGAAGCAGAAAAGACAGGCTTGACAATAAACATACAGAAAACAAAACTACAACTTCTAAAGGTACAGCAAGCTAAGGTACAGCTGAAGGGAAAAGATATAGAGGAGGACAACAAATTCACCTATCTGGGAAGTACAGTGACAGACAAAGGAGGAACAGAATGATGAATATGTCAAAAACAGGACTGGAAAGGCCAAACATGTATTCAGCATGTTAAAGACAGTGTGGAACACATCATCCTTCTCAACACTAAACAAGATCAGAATCTTCAACACGAACGTGAAAAGTGTGCTGCTGTATGGCTCTGAGACATGGAGAGTAACCAATACAACAAACCGAATGCTACAAACATTCATTAACAAATGTCTGAGATACATCCTGAAAACCAAATGACAAGATAAAACCACAAACAAAGAAATCTGAAGGAATACAGACCAACACAGCACCAGGAGAGATTGCAAGAAGAAAATGGACATGATAGGACACGCCCTCCGAAAACAAACCAACAATGTCACGAGACAGGCCTTAGACTAGAATCCACAAGGAAAAAGAAAAACAGGCAGACCCAAAAACTACTTGGAGGAGATCAATAGAAATAGTAAAGAAACATGGAGCCACCCGGAAAGAAATGAAGAAAGCAGCAAACAACAGAGTGCGTTGGAAAAGAGTCGTTTCGGCTTTATGTTCTTGAATAAAGAGGACTGAGTGAGTAAGTAAGAATTAAATCATATATTAGTTTGTCAGATGATTTCACAAAAACCTACACACATAAGTTGCACGAATGAGCTAGTATGTCGTAGCGGATACTAGGTAGGTTTGAATTTTCGCAAAACTAATTTGAAACGAGACGAGCAAGAAAATCAAATTGAGGAAGAACCTTTAAAATATAGAATGGTCTGTCATCAGTCGATTCATTCAGAACCCGGCTGACAGCTGAAAAACCAACTAGTCTCAATTCACACCTTACATCTTACATTACAATGTCTTCTCATTATAAGGACTCCCAATGTAAGAAAACATTTGATTATAAGGAACAGCACTGACATCCCTGTTCTGGTCTGTACTGTCGTGTATACCCACGGATATAAGGAACATCTAAGGAACATAGGATATACGGAATAGTTGGCTAAGTGCAACGTATTATATATATATATATATATATATATATATATTACTTGTAGTAAGAGTCAATTGTATGCATAACATTGCATATTACTATGTATATAGCTCTGTGTTGTGTACGTATAAGCTTTGCTCTACATAATTGAGATTCACTCTGCCAGTCGCATGCATGCTACAAAGACTTTAGTGGTCATAATTAAGTGCTGTAATGAAATAATGAACAACATTAAGATGAAGGAGATAGAAATCATGACACGTTAACTTATAGATCATGGCAATCAATTCATATGCAAGATTTTATTACACTCCAGTATGTAGATTACCCTAACATCTACTGATGTCCCAAATGCTTCATCCTACTTGCCCCTAGACAAGCTTCTTCAAATGGTAACATAAAACCACCAGACTAGTATGACTAAAACAAAGATACAACTTGGGACCTAGGTATTAATATCATTACCTTTGTGACCCTCATTCGTCGCCTTCTGAACAGTCAATGTGGCGCCATCTAGGCTGAGGTTGCGCATCGAAATGACTTTCTCAGCAACTATAAAACAAAGTAAACGCATTTTTATGATCACAATATTCTTAGTACACATAAAACACCCACATTTAGGTTCATCAGTATGGCTTTACATGGAACAAATATTTTATGTAGTTTGTTTAATTTTATTGCTCAAATATGTGTAAGCAACATCATGCTGATTTTATTCAACACAATTTTATTAAAATGAAAAAATTCTCTTTACAATGGAATAGTAACCTAAAAGATCCAACTATTAATTTTAATCTGCTTCTGTAGCAACATTCTGCCATAAATGTGCAATTAGTTCTACTGTTGGCAGTGTGAATGTTAATGCTCTACAAGAGTCCTTTTAGATTAACATTTTTGACAACGGGTCCTTATTGGCAGACGGCCAAAACAACCACATTTTAGAAGTCTGCATTCACAGTCAGGTTTGCAAAACTTGTTAATAGTGGATATTTAAAAACACACTTTTCCTGTGGTGTCCTCCGCACAGGTTTCTTTGTTTGTATGCTATTTATTATGTTTATGAGTAATTGCGTATGAAATGCTAACCTCCAGAGTTCTTAAATGTTACATATGCAACTGTTTTGTCCATGTCACGCTGCACTTTGTCAACCTCGCTGCCACCAGAACAACGCTTGCTCTCAAAGAACAGCAGTATGCCATCGTGGGTTGTTGATGGCTTCAGTCCATAGACCTCGACGGTCTTCCCGTCCCACACATATTGAGCTGGAGACACTTCAAGTGTCGCCCCTTCCAATGTCAGATCATGTCTACTGAGTACATTATCTGCAACTACAAACATGACATACACATGCAGGTTTATAACAGCACAAATTACGTCAATAATGGCAACAAAGAAATGGATGTAGCCTTGGACTTGGCAAGAAATTACAAAGAAAGGAGCAGGATAACATCAGATTAACATTCACTTTCTTGTTAACAACAGATCGGCAATCACTTTCTTGTTAACAACATATCGGCAATCACTTTCTTTTTAACAACATATTGACAATCACTTTCTTTTTAACAACATATTGACAATCACTATCTGGTTAAAAATAAAGTGACAATCACTATGTTATTAACAACACAGTGGCAATCACTATCTGAAAGAACACTAACATGTCTCAAGATGACATTTATTACCAATATGTCAGGGACAAAAAAGCACAATGTTATGCATGGTTGTGCTTAAACACACAGCCTAAATAACCTTATTGATGCAATGTCAATTTCTTTTTGTTTTATAGCAGATTCATGAATGTTTGTAAATGTTTGACAAACGACAAGTAACAGCAGTGTAGAGTTGACAAATGACAAGGAACAGCAGTGTAGAATAGACTCATTATATCATGTTTCTGTCCATGTCATGCAAAATATACATTCCTAACCTCCAGGATGCACAAATGTCACCGTGCAGGTATTGCTGTTTCGGTCAATGGAATTCTCCTTTATTTCGCCTCCACCAGATCGACGATTCTCGAAGAATGATAGAAGTGTGTCGTCACATGTGGATGCTTTGAACCCCCGCACCACTATCGTGTCCTTGACACGGGGTGGATCCATGTGTCCTTTGTTCCAACACAAAGAACAAAGATCATTCATAGACAGGAATACAAAAACAAAAGAGGTAGAACTAGCACTGATATATCTACTTCTCATTGTGCGGTATAATATGACGTGCTGATTTATTTCTACTTTACTGGATGAATATATTGTGGTCACATTATTGAAAATTAATAGCTGTAGCACTTTCTCATACATCCAACTTTATGTGGTAAACAAATGGTACAATTGAGGTAAAAAAATGAATTGTGGCATCACATTTTCATTAACTGATACTCTCGAGTGCCAAATAAACGTATAGGCCAAATAACAGTATAGGGTGGCAAATCGGTCAAATTTAATAATAGTATAGTGCCGAATAACAGTATAGAGGGCAAATTGTTCAAAACAAATAATAGTACAGTGCGGAAGTCACTAGTATATTTGTCTTTTTTAGCGCCGAAGCACTTGTTTTACTCGACGTGGAGCCAAGGCGTCCCTAATCTAGAACACTACGTGGATCGCCGAGTATTTTTTTCTGCCGAATATGCATAAACTTTGTGCGTATTCGCGTCACCACAGATATAGTAACCGCATTTTATATCTGCGTAAAACCGGGGAATTTTCTATGTTTAAATGGACATTATAGCTTTATTGAATTGAATACGCAATCCCGTTTCAGGGGAAACCGCCGCCAGCCGGTTACGACCGGTTTGAGGCGCTGCGATTTACGGTCGGTCGGTCGGTTTACGCGGTGATAATGGCGTTTTAACTAATAATATACCATGTCGAGCTCCCGAGAACTAAGGATTCTGACCGATTCATCTAATCATGGAAATCTAACGGTATAACGCTTCGGGATCAAAATCTAGGATCATCAGACGCACACGATCCCGCTAAATTCACGACTGTCGTTCGAAATGATGAAAATTTAGCCGTCAGATGGAGCCACGTGCAGCTCCAGTTGGGAGCAAGTGATTTTATCGCGAGCGGTAAACCGCTCCGATGATGTTTGATTAGCGCTATCAATAGGGAGTGAGAGCGATTGCTCTCCTAAAAAAATTACCCTGCATAATTTGCCACGATTATCGGAGAATATAGGCTGGTACAAACGTTTAAATTTAATAATAGTATAGTGCCAAATAAGGTGCGTATACAGAGGCGTAGCAGTGCTATTGAAAGTGGTCCGGCCAGCGCCCGGCCCAACAAACTGTGATGCAACGAAAGAGGCACGTAACGTAGAGCGGGGGTAGGGTAGCGGGGGTGGGGTAGCGGTGGTGGGGTAGGGGGGGTGGGGTAGCGGGGTGGAGTTGCGGGGGTGGGGTAGCGGGTAACCGTTTCCCGTTTACTACTTTGGTGCACTTGATAGCAATGTTTAACATAACAAATACTGTTCCAATTCATTTATTTAAATTTTTTGATATTCTGCTCCCATCAATAGGGCCTACATCTACGTGAACACGCACACCGAGGTACATCAGTCACTCCTGCTTGCAAATACAGTTGAACCTCACTTTACGGTCACCTAGGTAATACAGTCAGTTCGAAATAAGGTCACTAAAATAGTCCAACATTATTTATGTAGCATTAAAGAATATGAAATTGGTTTCGCTAATGTGGTCACATCGCCATTTAGGTCGATTTGACGCTGTCCCGAGGGCGACCTTAATAGTGAGATTCCACTGTATCACTATTCAAGAAATGAAACCTTCGTTTGGGTAGATTTCTCGCTCACCGTGGCTTGGACATTTGCAAGATCGGAAGAGACAAATTTTCCAAATATTTTGTGTCACAGTGAGCTAGTTTTGTCCTTATGAACATACAACAACATCAAATGGTTCAATCATGGTTGTCCTCAGATATGTTTGACGCGACGTAGAGCACTAAACGACCGCTCACTGGTAGCATTTGTAGCTGGCATGACTAGAATTAATTTGGCTAATTTGATGACCTGTGACAAAAGCTGTTGCTGGTGAGAAAACGATCGCAAATACGCTAGCACATTAGTGTTCCATTTTCCACACGCGGAATATTATGGGTGAAAGTGCTTAGGTGTGTCTCCAGCTCTAGTGGATCAAAATCGCAGCCATAGAAACTAGTAACCGTTTCAAATGCATCTCTGTATGCGTCTCAATCAACTGCGGCTTTTAAGAGGACCTGCTGACAGTTCATGTATACATTGTAGTCGCGTTGATCGAACTTATCTTTGAGAAGCGACACGATGAGGTCCACAGCCTCATAGTATATGGCTCTGTATAGTTGTTTTGGTGTCTGGAAGTATTCTGGTGCTGCTGTGCCACAGTCAAGTTTAGCTGGGACTGCTCTACGTCTTGGCAATGCAGGGTCTTCAATGTATATATCTTCGGCTTTGCTCATGACATCAGCCCGAAACAAGTAATTTTTTTTTCTGAGCGTAAATTGCTCCAGGTGTTCACAGTCATGGATGCAATTGACTGTCCTTCGGCCGCTGACATTTTCGACCTTTGGAGAGTTGTGCTTAGGCTGTCAGCATGACGACGTATACATTCGCCCAAAGCAAGTCCATAAAAGAAATAAAATTTCATAATATGGTAATCAACACCTCGAATCCGTGCTTTCATTTCCGTGTCTGAGCAGTTGTCCAGAGACCATGCCCACAGTTCTTTCAGAGCGGGGTAATTTTCTACGGTGCTATGCATGGCTGATGCCCGACAATCCATCGCGTAGGACACAATAAACGAATGCCTATGGTTGATTCAGAAGTTTCATGTTGTAACAGTTGTTTAATTTGTTGCAATTTTGCATCACGTTTTGGGGATTTTTTTTTACTAGTTTTGTTATTTCATATGTGGTATCTCTTTCATTATTATTACTAAGTAAGTAAGTAAACAATCGGCGCAAGCCAGATTCAAAGAATGTCCGTAGCAGTGACAGTATAAACACCGAGTTTTTTCATTTGTGTGGCTACGCCTGTTTTCGCTCTTGACATTGTACTTCAACAATCGTAGCATTGCCTTTTACTTTTTGTATGGACAAATTCATTCGTTTTAAGCAATTTTTTATCAAGGCTGTGATGGAAGATACATCAGCGTTTTTTAAGACCAATGAAATCTTCGAGGGCCTCCAGTTTATCGTCTATCCATCTTATGCAAATCACAAGCTGTTCGTGGTTCGATAATTCACTCGTTTTGTCAGCCATGATGCTTATAAAATCTGAGTTCTGCAAGCAGGTAGCTATTTTTCGCAATATTGTCAAGCCCATGATCTGCAACATGTTATTTTGCATCTCCCCACTTGTGTATTTGTCTGTTTTTTTCTTAAGCCATGCCATCAAACGGGGGTCATCTTCACCGCGTAGCCTACACAACTGGATAAAATTAGAGCCATTCTCATCCTTGTGTCCTCTCATGGAGAGGCATTGCTTTGCCAAAAATCGTGGGTTTGACAGAACCTTTAGCAAATTCGTTCTGTTAGTAGCATTTTCTTCTTCGTGGTCTGCTGACAAGTGTTCGCCGACATCACTTGTGTTCGCAGGTAAAGTCAGCAGGCGTTCAACTCCTTCCTTGTGGCACTCAGACCTGTCATGCGATGGAAACCCCATTTTACTTGCAGTTGCATCCTTCCAATTGGTAAAACCACGCGATATAAACGCAGTACTGACGATGCGATTAGATTATGTTTGTAGGCACGGACAGTTTTGGCTGTGAACAATTGTTTATTTTTTTACGGCATTGTGGCAAGTTGCCAGGGCATTTTTGAAGCCAGGAAAAAAGTGGTCCGGCCATGGTATGGCCGAACTGGCTCCTACGCCCATGGCATTTTTCATCAAATAAATACGCGTAAAGGGACGCTTATTCGGCACTCAAGAGTATGTACTTTTACACAGAGCTATAAGTATGTCTTACAGCATTTAATATACTACGCCAATAACTAGAAATTCATTTTGCAGCATCCTGAAATAGCTGGCAATATGGATCAATTCGGTATTTCAAATGATAATTAGTTATGTACACAATTAATTATTTTTTTTACATACGCACCACACACAAGTTGGTCAGATAACCAACTTAAACTTCATCTAAGGCTATTTGATCTTCCTTTGTGTGTGTTGTTGATTTAGACCCAAAATATATTGTTATTACAGACCTGTATGTGTCACCCTACACTTTGTTGGAGGTGCACAAATGACAAAGTAGAACTAAGACACACCAATCACACTGCCTGTCATGAACGTCAGAAGGTGCTGAATATTGGGGTGGGAGAGGGGCTAAATTGGCTTCTGCGACCATATAAAAAATTAATCATACTGGGAAGAGGGGGCGACACATTCCAGAAAATGTCTAGGCTTAGCTCTATAACCCACCAACAACATAAACTCACAATGATAGTGCCGCAACCAAGCGATTAACAGTGAATTAATGTCTAGTGCCCTATTTCCCAGGTGAATTGAACCTACTAAGCAGTAGTGGTGCTAGAAATAAATCATGGGCAGAAATCTTGTTATTCTCACGCTAGCGCTATATTATAGTTATGTGCTTATTTAACATTGACTATCTGTAAAATAACGTACATGTGCATTCAAGTCCTCGGGGGGGGGGTGTTTGAACGAACCCTTTTTTTGAGCAAATGTTGTTTAACTGTAAACATTGACAAAAAGCATTCCAGAAATTCCCGGCTGGTTTTCTATGCTATTTTCTTTTCTAAAACCCTGATGATAGGCCTCTTGTGTTCTATTATGGATTAGATGTAGAAATATTTATATTCGATACTATTTTTGGCCACCCAAAACAGGCAAGCATGCATGCATGCACGCACACATGCACAATTAAGCATCAAAACAAACAACTATCAACCTTATTATTAAATAAAAATGTAGGCCATATAAAAATCAACAGCATAATCTCTCCTCTGTGAAAGCTTAATTACTGCCGCAGTAATTTGCTGTGTTTCTGTCAAGTTGTTGCTGGGGTGGGGGCTATGGGTAGCTGTGTCTCAGTCAAGTTGTTGTTGGGGTGGAAGCTATGGGTAACTGTGTCTCATTCAAATTGTTGTTGGGGTGGGGGATATGTGTAACTGTGTCTCAGTCAAGTTGTTGTTGGGGTGGGAGCTATGGGTAACTGTTACTCATTCAAGTTTTTGCTGGGGTGGGGGCTATGGGTAACTGTGTCTCAGTCAAGTTGTTGCTGGGGTGGGGGCTATAGTTAACTGTGTCTCAGTCAAGTTCTTTCAACATATATTATTTAATATCCACTTCATGACACGTATATAGTATATGCAATGTGTTAGCATGTTTTAGCGACTAAAATGTGTGGCGTATGCCATGGTGGGGATGTATGTGTGCAAACATGTGTCAGTGTGCGTACATTGGTATGTGTGCATACGTGCATGTATGTGTGTGTTTCTGTTCATGTGACCAGAATGTCACCATGATTTTTCAAAAGGTATTAGAAACAACATCACAATGACTGCAGGCAAATGATAAGAAACATGTCAGTGAAGCCACAATCTATGTTGAAATCCGGCAACATATATTACAATCGCGCCTCGTTATTACGCGGATTCGGATATAACGCGGTCAGTCGTGGACCCCGATTTTCTGCCGCCAGGGGAAAATGCCAAATGGGCCTGCTTAAACCTACTTAGAATTGCTTTGACAATTTTCAAGAAACATTAGGCGAACAATATCAATGAACGAGTATCGACGTGTTGTTTGCTTTGCGCTGTCGCCTACATCAATCGTTGTCGCTGGCTTCGCTTCGGCGGTTTGCAAATTACAATCGAGATTCACAAATACGCCTCGCGTAAGAACCAAATAAACAGTTTTAAATGCATTTAGTGTGCAATACCAACATAACACTTGGGTGAAATGACATGCTTCTATTAAATCGTAAATTTATTCGTTTTCGCGACGCGAAAGCAACATACCAAATTCCTAACCCAAGGCTCTACCGGTGCGCGAAAATACGAATTCGTCACCCGTATATGAAACGAAGAATCGATGTTAAGTGGTGCGTAATAAATTTATGTTTCGGTCGAGATCGGTTGAAAGACGAAGTGAAACAATTATTAATTCTACCTATTGTTGTTTTCTGTGTTTTATCAGCTTACATACTACGTTTGTCAAATCATACACATTTTCGGCTGCTCAGATACAGGTTATATATATATCGGTGTTGTTTAGTAGCTCCCTGGTGGCAGATATGGGAACACCTAACGCGCCTCGCGTACAGCGCGGTCCGAAGTCGTGGACCCCGACCACCGCGTTATAACGAGGCTCGACTGTACATGGTTTGGCTTCAACATGATCAAACGTTAATTGGATATGGCTTCATTTATTCTGTACAAACAGTGGCTTTGCAACAATTATAATTGTTCTTGAGTTAAATTTAAGTTCTTTTTGGATTTAGTAAATGTTGTCTATAAATATATAATAATAATTTCTGGAAAGCATATTTTACATTGAAAATTGTTTTACATAAAATATACCCATTGGGAAAATGTGTGGCTAGAGTCTGGAGTATTAATATGACTATACATGTGTGTATTTGTGTGACAAAGATAAGCCCTAACAGAAGATATTTCTAAATTTACTTCATACTGACAATTTGACATTATTTTCACAAGCAAGGTAACACTATTCTGACAATTTTATACTACCGGAAATGCTTGATAAAGACAATCAAATGATATTTACAAATATAGACAAGGATGAAGTACAAATGCAGAATACAGGGCCAATTTAATAATTAATGTATCTTTACCAGTAGTTTCAAAATTAACATAATTTATAAAGGGGGAACATATTGTATGACCCCCGTTTTTCTGGTTTAAAAAAGTTGCTATGATATAGTATAAGGTCTGAGTAAATTGTTTCTTTAGATTTGTTGCAAGTATCCCCTGTGTACATATCCTCCGAACCGTAGCCTGTATAACAACATGTAACCCATCCAATTTGAAAAAAAAACAATATAAAATTATAGTTTCTTCCTCCTGAGAGTGTGGAATTGTCTTAATCCTATGACTGTCCCACCTATCTTTATGTAATAAACTTTCAATATACTGAATATTATCTTTAGTCAGTTATCAACATATGAGCCTAGAAATCACCTTGCCCTGAAATAAAAGTAATGAAACTTTAAATTGTAAAGGTTGTTTTGCCCATTATACCCCAAAAAGGCCAACGGGGGGGGGGGATCCTGTGCAAATTTCAACAATGTGTAAAGTAGGCACATATCCTTATCATGTACACATGGTCTCTGTTCACACTCCTCAGGGGAAATCATACATCCATGAGATTTAAACGAATCCAGGACAGGTTGACATTTAAGAATAATATGAATATTTATATAGCGCCCTTTCCTGCCTAAACTGCTCAGAGGTGCTTTCCTGGTTCATTAAAACAAGTTATACATGCTAAAAAGGTCGAAGAAAACTACAGTATTTCTAAAGTATGCAAATGACTAGTATCTGGAATTCAGGAAATGCTTACTGACGACAGCTGGAAATGCAAACAGAAGGTATTTCTAATTTTAATTCATATTGACAATAACATTATTCTCGCAAGCAAGATAAAACTATTCTAACAATGTTACAGATGCTTGTTAATGACAATTAAATGATGGTGTGATATTTATAAATGTATACAAGGATTAAGTACAAGTACAGTTGACAGGGCCAGTTTAATTGTTAATGTAATTTTAACAGTGGTTTCAAAGTTAACATGCTTTGTAGTAGGTGGAACAGATTGTATAGCCCACCATTTTTTTTAAGTTGATTTCATGCAATCTAAGGTTAATAAATAAAAAAAATTCAGATTTGAAATAATGAAATTTCATATAAAATCAACCAGAGAATTATTGTTCTTGAACCCATTTGATTATTTTAAAAAACATTATAAAATTATAGTGGCTTCCTCCTGAGAGCGTGTGAAATGGTATACTGTTTGGTGTGATATTGTCTGAATCCCACGACTATTCCTCCTCACTCCACTTTCAATATACTGAATCACATCTATCGGCAATGTCTCAGTGACCAACATATGAGTCTAAGGCATCACCTTAAACAAATATTGGCTTTCATAACACAGCTTTTGATTATGACAATTGTACACATGGAACAGAAAGCAGGAACTTTTGTTGCGTGGCCTGAGTCTCATTGAAAGCAGTCAGTGGCTCAGTGCTGTGCACAGCACTAGCAGGTTGACAGCTAAACATAGACATGTTGGCCTGACTTTGAGACATCAATGTAATCTACCTTTCTAATCAATGTATGTTTAACTTAATAGTATTGCTCTATTCAGACTATAGTCAAGCCTCGTTATAACGCGGTGGTCTACTAAACAACACCACACCGATCGCCGCCCGCTGCACCAAGCCCATGAACGCTGTGTGCTTGAAGCTGTGTGCTTGAAGCAAAGTCTTATACGCCAACATGCAGTTTATGGAACTTATTATACTAGCATCAACGTGTATTATTTTTAAATGTCACATCCTGTTAATTCTTGAACTGAATAAAACACGTACGTATACCGTTATGGAATAGATCTACTACGATGATGACGTACTGACCCAATAGGCCTAAGAATCGAAAACAATAACCTGGATCTGAGCAGCCGAAAATGTGTATGATTTGACAAACGTAGCATGTAAGCTGATAAAACACAGAAAACGACAATTGGTAGAATTAATAATTGTTTCACTTCGTCTTTCAACCGATCTAGACCGAAGCATAAATTTATTACGCACCACTTAACATCGATTCTTCGTTTCATATAAGGGTGACGAATTCGTATTTTCGCGCACCGGTAGAGCCTTGGGTTAGGAATTTCGCATGTTGGTTTCGCTTCGCGAAAATGATTAATATTGCATACTGAATGATTGGTATTGCATACTGAATGCATTTAAACCTGTTTATCTGATTCTTTCGCGAGGTGTATTTGTGAATCTCGATTGTAATTTGCAAACCGTCGAAGCGAAGCCAGCGACAACGATTGATGTCGACAACACGTTGAGACTCGTTCATTGATATTGTTCGCCTAATGTTTCTTGAAAATTGTCAAAGCAATTCTAAGTAGGTTTAAGCAGATCAATTTGGCATTTTCCTCTGGCGGCAGAAAATCGGGGTCCACGACTGACCGCGTTATATCCGAATCCGAGTAATAACGGGGCGCGTAATAACGTGGCGCGACTGCATCACATAATGACCCATGCATCTGTAAATACGGGCAAACCAAATTAAATATATATTTCAATAACATCTACATCATGACGTCACGTTATGCAACTGAACTTACTGCACTGTGTGCAGTGCAGTGAGTTTATTTGTGCAGTGACAACAATAACAACACACACTCCAAAAATACATATATTATTTTAGGTGTGAGATACGTATAAATATAATATATATATGTATAAAATTTCATGAGATTCTTGTCTATAATTTTGTATTGATGCAAACAAGTTAATTTCACTGG